>VZTL01058433.1:46562-80704 GCA_013400535.1 Scopus umbretta | reverse complement strand
AAAAAGGGGGGGGGGTGTGGGAAATATGCTAAGCAAACAAACAAACAAACCCTGACAACACCACCCCCACAAATCTGGCCTTGCTTTTAGTGTGCGGGTATTCCTTATCCTGGTAAAGGAACAGCATTTCCTATGGTGGGAATCTTCACATCTAATTTTAGTAATATCTAATCCGTTACTTAATAAGGGTAATGTTTAAAGGTGAGATAGTCACACTGTGTTCATTAAATATTAGGGGAGATTGGTTTATGCTTAGCTGCTTGCTTTTTTTTTTTTTTTTGGTTATCTGTTAAGTCAAGGTAGTTAGCAGAACATACAAATAAGGATTTTTATGCTCTACATTGCTGTGCTTGCTCTAGGCTTCTTTGAGGAAGGGTTTAGAATCTGTTTTTGTTACCTCTGTAACTAGAAGGGTCTTCAGGAGGGTGCCAGTCTCAATCTCCAGCGTATTTGTCTTGTGAAGGAAGTGGCAGCACAAGATGCTTCCTCTGACAGAGTAAATAACACAGGCCATGGTTTTTTAAGAGCCAAAGAGACCAGAGAGGTTTTCCAAATGTGTGCTTTCTTTGCTGGATAGCTTATGTGGGGATTAGTCAACCTAATGCCATTTAGTATGTATTTTTGGATTTTTAAAAGATAATTGTTGTTTATTTTTGCAAAGTTGTATAATCTTTAGCTTGCTAGAGAGTGATGCCTCTGAAATTGCACCTCTTGAAATGAAGCATAGCAAAACCTGTAAATGGGAATGTTCCTGTACGCTGCTGTTCCTTTACTTATTTCCCCCCGCATTGTTCCAAACCCATAATTTATTAGAGGTTATTCTCTTCAATAGTGTATTAAGTAAACAACCTTAATCCAGAAGCATTGACAGTTTTTCTGTGCTTTTCCCCACATCTTTGAAGATGCCTGTAGCAGTGAAGCAGGAAGAAGGCATAGTAGAATTTAATATTTGACATATTTTAAATAGAGAACATCTGCCTTTTCAAAATGAGATATCTCTGAGTAATTTCCCCAAAACTGTTATTCTCTTAATACTATACTGACTAAGTCCCTACATAATATTCCCTGCACAAAAGATGTAGCAGATAATGCTTCATTTCAACTTTATAATCTCTCTGGAAGCCAAATACCTATCATGCTAAAACAGTGAAAGTCACCTTGGGGAGAAGACTTCTTGCCTGTCGGCTGGAATACTGCCGTGTGTTAAAGGGAGTAAGTGGCTCAAGAGAGCCCAGTAAAGCAAATTGGATGTTTGCTTTTTTTTCTTTCTTCAGGCACCTTTTATTTTTATCTTTGAAATGCTAAAAGATTGGAGAGATTTAGGTCACTTTTATTCATTGAAAACAATGTTTTATGATAACAAACTGTGAAATCTATCTGAATATAAAGTTGCTTCATTTCCAGTCTGTCTGCCTGCCCTGTGCTTTCTGGTAGGCAGCAAGGCCGGGTCTTTCCCCAGTGGCGATTAACTGCTGCTCCCGCTTCCCAGCACCGGACGGGGAAGTGCCTGTGCCTGAAGCTCTGCAGCTCTGGCGGTGCCGGGTACCCCCAGGTGCGGTTCGTCGAAACTTTGCAGAAAATTCGAGGGCGTTAGGTGATAGAACGGGAATGGATTTCAGCCAAAGTTGAGGGCCCTTGGAAAACGTGAAGCATTAAGCTTAAAACTGAAGGGGAGAAATTTGAGCCGCTGTTTTGAAAACCCACGGGGCGAGTTCTTACACAGCATTTTAATAGAAAGGTAATAGCTTCAGCCTGCTTGGGCTGATTAATTTTTACAGTCTGTAGTTCAAAAATAAGCTCTCAGAAATGTCAGACTGCTTTTATCCTCACACATTCCTTCTCACCTGTTTTTGTTTTATGACATAATTTCAACAAAATTTTTCGCCCTGACAGCTTTTATAATGTACTTAATTTATCAGGGGGGAAAAAAAAAAAAAGACAAAACAAAATGAACCTCGATAAAGAAAATGGAAGGCAAAATTATAGGTACTGGTTAAGGTGGCTGCATTTGATCACGATAACCCATGGCTGGTTGAAATGTTGGTACGGTCTTTCCTCCTCTTGTGTCTGAGCAAGAGGAGGCTTGTGTCTGGGCCTTTAGAGGAATTATTTAACAAAATAATTGCTATTTTGGGGGGAGAACAATGGTAAGGTTAGTAAACCTGACATGTAGTTCTATTTTGAGGCGGGGGGAGCAGCAATGAAAGTACCCACTTGCAGTCTCAGAGGATTTTGGTTCCAGAGGGTTTGAATAAGTTTGTGCCGTTGGAACTTTCTTTTTTTTTTTTTTTACTGTGGTCAAAACCTTAATATTGTTTACAGGAAACAAAGAATTGCAAATATACTTCAAGCATACTCGGACAACCTCTTCGTAGGGAAGGAATCTGAAGCTTCCATTTGGTTCTCTTACGAGGTTGTAGCACTGATACAGATGAGCACCTTTGATTTGTAATCAGGCTAAAATGGAAAGTAAACAGAGGAAACGAAATTACACTTTCTCAAAGTAACTTGTATCTCTAAATTTTTCATTAGAGCATATTTGTAGTGAGGAGTTTATGCTAGTAAATCTTTCTTAAGATTGGGTGCATCTGAAGGATCAGGAGTCTCCCAGATAAGACAGTCTGCTGGTACTCCCATCTGGAATAGCAAAGTTCTCTCTGGCTAATGCATCAGTATAAGGAAACCACAAAAATGTTGGGAGAGAAGCTTACTGTGCTGTCAGCTGCTCAAAACTGCTTGTGTTCTTTTAAGAAATACAAATTAAACATTCCCATGAGCTGGATTTCCTGAAATAAAGATGTTTGGTTTGATGGTTTCTGGTGGTTTGGGGTTTTTTTTGTTTTGGTGTCGTTTCCCCCCACCCCTTGGAAACCTAATAAATGGACCTGCCTGTGTGCTGGCTGATCGCTCCCAAAAAGCTTCCCTTTATTGTCCTGTAGGCAACAACATCTGTCGCATGATGAGTCTTCTATCTCGGTGCCTACCCCTGACAAATGAGATACGAGTGCAAATACTCCCTCTCTCTCAAAATATAAAAAGACACGGTTTGATTGTCCCACCATAACACCGTTCGCATTATTGAATGCTTTTATGCTATGAGAAATGTGTACTTTAATGCTTGAGTGGAATGTTCCTTTTTATGTATCTGACAAGGGGATTTTGATCATCCTGATTCTTTCCCACTCGTTAATAGGCACAGCATTCAGAAAATGGTAAGAGGTGAAGCTGTGCTAATGTTGTAAACTTGTTCTTACATGTGCTGGCTGACGCCAAGTTGTGTCTTTTTGACTAGCTACAGCCATTGAAAACTTGTCTATACTAGTCTCAAAGACAAAAAATAAGGCAAACTGGGGACAAAATTGCAAATTAATCTCCTGTGTTCTGTGTTGGTCATATAAAAAAGAAAAAAAAAATAAAATCTGAATACTCTGTAGAGCACCAGAGCGTGCTGAAAAACTCATTAAGTGTAACTGGTAAGTGACAAATTGTCTAGGAGTTGATTTTCAAAGTGTTCTGAAATTTTGCTTTGTCTTTTTTAGTGCACATGTACTGAATATTTGTAAGCAATTGTCCTTGCCATAATATTTCTGCCTTGTGTTGCCTCACCCTGTTTGACAATAACAGTGATTCTCAAAAAAAAAAAAAAAAAAAAATCCAGTCAAAAATGAGCGAGAGTCCGGAATTGGCAGTAGGAGTGCTGGGTGAAGACATACAGCAGCGATGCCTCTGCTGCAAAGCCTTTGTCCAAGGATCCTGCAGGTCAAAGCTTGTTCCTTCTTCCGTGCTATTGCTGCAGCCAGATGTGGTTTATTGGGTACCTTGCGTTGTCTGATCTTGAAAAATTACACGTGACAAACTACACATGCGTGGCAACATGTGTCTTGAAAAGAGAAACTCGGAATTAGATTTAAAATACCTGGCTTCTGTTGAATAGTGCTGAAAGAAAGGGCTTTGTGAGGTTATGCGAGTGTTCCTCCTGGCATCTAGAAAGCTGCCTCTTTGTTCCTTCCTGGGTGAAAACATCAATTTCTGATTTCATCAAATTGTTGAAACACTACCTTCCTTCCTGTTATCCCTGTTTCTGGTTCCCAAATTCAAGAATGCAAAGGCCCAGCACTTTGCATCCAGTTTTGTCATTGCTTTGCAAAACTCGTGCATTTCAGGCCTGAGAAACGTTGCTTTTTCTACTCTTAGAAGATCACTTATGAACATGTTACTTTGAATAAAACTTTTGTTTCAGACTTCAGTAGGAGAATACTGAGCTCTGTCACCTCCTGTATTTCCCCTTCACAAAGAGCTACTGTAAGCTAGGCCAGCTCTCTTCCTTCTCCGAATGCTGTCTAGTTTTATAAAAGCCATGATGGTAGTCATGCTGATAACTGAGCGGAAAGTAGTGTTGTGCCCAGGTACCAAGCAAAAACCGCTGTGGGATTCCAGATCATGAAATAAATGCTGAGTTTCTAATTTCTTTTAGTTATTAAAAGGTGTGATTTTAAAAAAAGGGAAAAAAGAAGACTTGGAGGCATGGAAGCTAGCATCTTCCCTGATGTTTACTTGCTAAGGAAATCTGTTCGGGTTAAAGGTGAAAATTCTTTCATCTCTGGCCCAAATTAGATACTATGGTCATGTTAGTACCTGGCTATGCTTTATTCAGTATCATGATGCTGTTTAATTATGCTGTTGGTGGAGAGCCATTTGTGCTGCTTTCAGTCTTCCAGGATTTCATTACTGCATTAGGCTGAAGTATCATTTGCTCACAGATGTCTCTAGGAAAAGAAATGCTGTTTGGGTGATTTTTTTTTTTTTTTTTTTTTTTTTTTTTTTTTTTTTGGGTNTTTTTTTTTTTTTTCTATTTGGGGTTTCTGTGTGAAAACATCTGGCCTAGAGGACATATCTGGAGCTGCTTCAAGAGATGTACTCTTAATTATTTTGTTTTAGCAGCAGCTTGGCTAATCTGGTGCCAATCTAAATGTTTAAGTAAGAGGCTATAGGTCAAAATATCTATTTGGACTTCAGAGCTACTGAGCAGTCCAGGAATACATGTTATAGTTACTGTTTCGCTTGATGTACACATTTCATTCTGCAGCGTACATGAAAAGTGTCATTCACTGATGCTCTGTAATGCTTTAGAAGCCAAAAATATCTCTTAATAATTTTGTTTTGTGTTCCTCCCCTACCTGTGCGTGATACTCTCTGATGAATTGATTCTTCCTCTCATCTTTGTGAGTGTGTTGTTTGGTTGTTTGTTTTTTGTTTTTTTTTTTTTTAAAGGGCTGAAAGTCAGCTTTTACTAGGGTTAGGGTAACTTTTCATAGGTTAAAGTAACTTTATGAGGGTTAGGGTAAGGATAGATTGGCTTCTGCTGGACTTTGTAATTCTCCCCAAAACAGCTTTTGCTGGTCACTCTGGAAGACAGTCCAGAAGCTGATGGGACCCAGATACCAACCAAAACAGAAGATCCTTTGCTAGTTTGTAAATAGTAGTGGCTTTTGTCTGGCACTGTCTTGTGCAGATTACCAGACCTTTCCCACGAAGGCAGAACATTCTTGGAAACTCTTGATGAGTCTTTGTTCTTACCCTTTAGCAAGAAACGCTGAACACAAGTGCCCTCTGGACACTTACCGTTTCCAGTTTTTTTCGGTTATGTGAAATGGTCTAATTCTGTCTGTGTTGAAATGAGATGCAATTTATAGGAAGAAAAGATAAAGATGTACTTGTGTACAGATTTTTCTTTAATGTTTTAACTTGTTTAGCCCAGTATATTTAGGGTAGTTGCAGTTGCAAAAGCAGTGTGTCGTTAGCGTTTGTTATTGCCAAATAATGTCACCAACATAATGGAATGACACCAACTACATGCTAGGCTTTTATGGTGATGGTTGGATGTAAGTGTGTCTTAAAAGAGAAAGTAGTTGTGCTGTCTGAAAGCTAGAAGCCTGGAAGTTTTGTTTGAGATCATAGTTTCCTAAATATCACTGCCAGATTTGAGCTCTATCAAGTTACATACTGGTACAGATCAGGCAGGAGCATATAGCTGTATTTCTGTCAAACTAGAGAATGTGATGTGGTGTTTATGCTAATTGTGGGAGGACAGGCTCTGGCTCCTCAACATCGTAAAGTCTGGTCTAGGAAAGATGCCTCCTGAAAACACTTTGGGCAAAGTTGACCTGGTGTGATGACTTTGCACTGCTTCCCCACACTGTTACTTGGTTGCGGTGGTTTTGATTTGGTCATGAGAGCCCCAGAGTGCACTTAACTGGCTCTATGATCTGTCTTTTCAGCTTTTTATAGAAATAGTTTCCTATTATTAAACCCTAAACCTAATAGGTGAACTCATGTGTACATCAGTGCTTCCATTCAACAGGCATGTCGCTGTAGTATGCTTTGTGATCCTCTCTCCCTGTTTTACTGTTCTAGCTCCCTATATGTCTCATCACATTGTGCAGCAAGGAGAAAATTAACATATTTATTTGCTACTTCTTCACAGGTTACCAAAATGGTCAAAACAGTCACCACCAGAACAGTGCGTCAGGTACCGCTTGGGCCTGATGGCCTGCCATCAGTGGATGGCTCATCTCCCATGGGCAGCTACACAGATTCAATAGACAGAAGGTACATGAAGAATGGGGAGCGGTACATCACACCACAAGCATCTTCCACGTTAACCAGATCTTACAACAGCTACAATGATTCTTACCCTGAAAGCCACGAAGGCCAGTATCGCCCTTATATCGGTCATGATGGTTATGGAGATCTATCTGATAACTATGGCAGCTTGTCTCGTGGTGTCAACTACCGTCCTCGCTATGCCTATGTTCCAGGAAACAGTTACAGGCCAGATGATGGTAGCTTCACTTTGCCAAGCAGAAGGGATAACTACGGTCCTGTTGCCCAGCCTCAGGTGCCGGTGGGTAGCAACGTTGACTTGAACCGCTCCCAGCCAGAACGCTTCCAGCCAGAGCCTTATGGACTGGAAGATGATAACCGCAGCCTTGGAGTAGATGATGAAGGATATGAACTGGATCCTGATTACTCCACTGTGAACCGGAGGACATCTGCAGGTGTTCCAGAGAGAGGAAGACCTCACAAAGGAAGGTAAAACCCATTCATTTTTTCACTATGCTCATCTGTAGCTGTTTTGCTTAGTTGAACATGTATATTTGAACTCTTAACAGTCTGGTAAGTTCTGGAATTATTTGACAGAAAAACAGGTAGAACCCATCATTTCTTTAGACCATAAATGACTGTAAAATGCACATGAAATACAGAAGGGAGTGAGGGTAGTGCTCAAGAACCCTTTCACTGTGTCTCTGGGCTGCTTAGTTTAGATTTAATTTAGAAAGAGAGAGATGATCTTGTAGAAGGAGGGCTAAGTTGCCTTTTTTTTTCTCTTCCTAAAAAAAGAGTTGTGACTGCATTGTGTTGTCCCAGAGACGTCATCCCACACTATCAAGGTGAGAAGAGGGATTTGTAATCTGTGAGACTTCTGACAGGTCTGGTTATGTGCACTTCTGCCAAACAAAGGGTTTGAACAGCTGGCTGGGCTTGCAGACGAGCTGATACCTGGTGGTGAAGGGATGCCTTGTTATATAAAAGCTGTCTCGTGAGGTGTTTGACAACCTCAACTCCTGGTCCTGTGATAACCGCACACCCTCAGCTGCGTGACCAGGTTGTGCTGAACCTCACTGAAGTACTTCAACATTTTGTAAGACCAGATCATTATTTTTGTCCTATGTCTATATAAAGGGGAGATAAAAGCATCTGTGTTGCACTTCATGTAACTAGAGTGACCGGTCACAAATTACTTCTGGTTTAGTCCCCTTTCCAAGGGATATTTTATTTTATGCCATATTTTCTGGCATTAGTTGTTTATGCTGAGCTCACAGCTATCAGCTCTTGCATTTGGAGGAAAAAAAAAAAAACCAAGCTTGGGAAGAGAGTCTTATTACTCAGCTGAAAGTCATCTTCTGAGTATGAACCTGAAAAACTTGTACACTGGAATACAAAGTATACAAACTTTTGTGCGTGCCTGCATGAAGTCATATCCTCATGATTCATGTTTTGATATGAATTTAGTTCTCATTATTTTCCTTTTAATTTAGAGTAGTTTCCAGAGCTGTAAAGAGAGTCTGGAACCCACCTGCCTCCATGTGTGTAGCTGATCTTTAGACTTGATACTTCTGACCGAAGGCTTCACTTAGTCAGCAGTAGATGTCGGTGGGGTTTGGGTAGGCCTTTTCACTCTCTTGTCTTGGAGCGCTCCTACTTGGAGGTGTTACGGCATTTATGGTTTCATTCATACTTTCATAGCTCTATCTTCCTTCACATTTCTGGAAGTTCATTTTAAAGCTAAATGGAATCAAGCACCTGCAAATTGTCATCTATATTTAAAAAAAAAAAAAAAAAAAAAAAAGAGGGAGGGGGAAAAAAGGNAAAAAAAAAAGAGAGAGAGAGGGGAAGAAGGTATCAAGGCATATCTCCAGAAGGCCCTTGAAGTCCCGTGTGACATCTATGGTCTTGCAAGCTTACCAACCAGTGGAACCACATTGACGTTTTATGGGGCTAAAGGGAATACCTGTAGCCAGTGGGTGCCAAAGTACTGATCAATCTATCAAACTTTAATTGGTGCTTCCCTGCATCTAAGCAAGTTTACAGTTCTCATTAAAAACAGTCAGGCAGCAATGCTTTTAAATTTTTATTAACACTTTTCAAACTGTATGTATGATGAATAATTAAATGTATTTTTAGAACCTACCATTTGCATTTTTAAAGGGTTTTTTTAGGTTTTTTGTTTTGTTTTTTTTTTAAACATCCCTTTGATTTATTGCTCTTTGCAGTTTGGATAGGACGAATTCACAATTTTGTTTTACATTTCTTTTGTTGTGAGGTTTTTTCTGTATTTAATATGATCAAGAGGCTTTGACAAGTAATTAGCCTGACTGTGGCAGCAAACTTTAGCTGGTGAGAACATAAGAAGGTTGTATGAGGGCCTCTTCGTAAGTAGTTACTTTTTGACATTTCAAACAAATACTTGAACAATTCAATAAACCTGCATTTCAGATATGCTACTGATCTGCAAGAAACTAGACTACAAATAGTGCTTTGTACTAGATGAGGGTAATTACTACTTGATTATTCCTCTCTAGGTTTTCTAAAATAAGTTATTCCTTGTGAAAATGGTTAAATGAATGTGATAAATTGATGGCACTTTCGATTTCAAAAAGGTGGTATGTATAGAGTAGGTATGACAACACCACTGTTAGCTTTTCTACATCGCACCAACTTTCAGCTTGGGCATCTTCATCATGTTGTGAACGGAATTCTTCTGCTGGCTAATTCTCTACAGAAACTTAAGTTATTCTCCCATTTTCTTCCCAGTAAGTGCTGCCCTCATTTGTAAGTAGTTTAAAGGTAGAATAAGGCTCCTTGCTGTCAGTTCCTAGTTTTGATGCTGTTCTGTCTCAGAGGACTGAATGGAGGCTTCTCATCTGAATCTGTGGGAGTGAGTCTCGCCCGCTAAGTGATAAGGCAGCAACCCAGCTGTGTCTGGAGGGGATCCTAGTCAAGGGGATTACAAGTACAGATTGTTCTTTCCATCCCTTGCCTGCTCCGTTTGATCACAGAGATAAATATCTATTGTGCTTTCCTTCTGTCATCAGCAGCCTCATTTTAAGCTGCTTATGTTTCATTTTAAATTGGGGAAAAATGTGCCTCCTCACAAACATCTACAAATCCAGATAAGTGCACAAAGGCAAATATTCCCTCTCTTGGCTCTTCAGTGCTTGTGGCTGGGTTTGTTTCTTGTTTTCTTTTATACTGAGTCTCTGCTGTAAGATACATTATTTTCTGCAAGAAGAATACCTGGCACTTAATGTTCCTTTCCTCAGCATGTGCTCTGGTTTGGTTTAAGTCAGATTGCAGAATAAATCGGGGTGAGAGAAAGGCTTTTGGGGTGTATAATACTGATTTAATATTACTCAAATTTACTTACAAATGTATTTATACATCTTTAATTGGGTTTATGCCCTTTTTTCCTTCATTTGGTAGGTTGCCTTTATTAAATTTATGTGGCAGGCAGCAACCTGAGTCATCTCCTCCATTAGCAGCTTTTAGGTGGTTCCAGTCAAGGGGATTTTGGTGTTTTAACCATGTGGCCCATAACTCGGACTTGTCTTGGCAAGTTTTGAATCCTCTTCGGCGTCCTCCTGTCAGAGAACAGAGGCTGGCAAAAGTAGGATGTCGTTCTGCAAAGTCTTTAGATTTTCTGTTCAATGTTTGGCAGAAAGGTCCCTTCTGAAATCCCAAGCCTTTCTGGTCTTTTATCCTAAGCAGACACCAGCTGCAAACTGTGATGAATATAACACCGGTATAAATTGTTGAGGATTAGATCTGTAAATCCTTCACCTGTTTACTCAAATGTGCCGATGTTGAAGCCACAAGGAAGATGATAAATCTACAAGCTCTCTCCCAGTTTTTTTGTCTATGCTAGAATGTGTTTTGATCAATTCCCTGAGACAGGTGACTAGTGAGACCCTCAGCATCCTCAAAACTCAGCTGCCTTGCTACAAACAGATGGAAGGCAAGATGCTTGTAGTCAGCGACTCTGGCATGCTACCAGATCTCTTCCGTCCCAAGGGTAACGAGCTCTTGGCCTCCCAAGCACAGATGACTGTATCTGCTGAAGCTCTCATTAGTCTTCCGTCCGTGGCAAGTGGCTTGCCTTTCCAACGTAGCCGCTCTGCTGGTGTGAAAGCGAAAAATCGCACGTTTGCACACCCACACCCCCCCACACACCCCCCAGTCCAACGATGAGTTCTTTGCTCTCTTTGTGTGTAGACGTGTTGCCGATTTTACTCGTTTGTCTTTGGAAACTGGGTGCGTTTAACTCCCCGATAGATACTTGCTTTTGGCTTCCTCGCTCTCTGCCTAGTCCGCACTGCTCTGGCCCCCAAGCCCCCTGTTAGGGAGGGGAGATGGGACTTGACCTGGGCCAGGCCATCGGCGCTGGGAGCGAGGACCTCTGTCTGCCACGGCAGCCACAGGCCTTGCAGTGGTTCTGCCTCCTGAGCAGCTATTTCGCTCCTTTGCAGATGATCTGTTTTGGTGAACTGCTTCCCTTCAACGCTGTCAAGCAATGGCAGAGCTGATATTGAGAGCTTCCCTTGTGAAATATTTCAGGATTCTTTTCCTTTAATTACGGTGTGTGTTGTTTGGTGGGTTTTCTTTTCTTTTTTCCCCCCGTTTTTTCTTTTTTGTACCTTCTCCAGACTTGATCGCTGTATTTAGTGACGTGAATCTGAATTCGTGTGATACTTGCCTTTGCTGAGCTTTCTTGTACAGCCCTTAAGTTCACACCAGGATCTCAGAGTTTCTGGATGACTATTCACAGTCTTGAAGGGTCAAGCGTCCAGGTGTTGTCTTTGCTGCCAGGTAAAGTCATTGGGTTTGTTACTGGTGCATTAACCACTGGCTCTTGGCACTGTTTCATCCTACAGAGGGATGTTGGATCTGACCTGCGACAGCTTGTTTCAGCAATAGTGTTTCTTGTCTTCATCCTTTCTCCACAAACACTTGAGACGCTGTGTTGTTTCAAAGTAGTTGTCTTTGTGTACTGAAATGGTCCCATTAGACATGCAATCCTATTTTTTCACTAAGGAGATGGTCCAGCAGAGTCAGGTTGAGATTGGCAGGAACAGCATTTTAAGTGAATGGTTCATGTAAGAATGGGACTGTATGAAAACGCCAGGAGTTGTTAAAAGTCGCTTATAGTTCAGGGTCTGTTTCCTTGAGGACGCTTTGCTTCTGCTGTGGGGATGGAGCCAGCAGTATGTGCTGTGGTCACCCCTTCACCACGGAGCAGTAGCTGGTGGGTTCTATGCAGTGCTGCCCTCCCCACCACCACCTGCGTGATTCATCTGAAAGCATCCGCAGCCCTCCGTACCCACGGCACTCAGGAATGCAACCTCTTCCCGGCAGCATGAAACGCTCGGCATCTTCCTATGCCCTGTTCTACCCCAGCTCTGTGCCCTGGGGATTTCATCAGAGAGGGACCATCAAAGGCAAGGATCATCAAAGCCTATCGGCTGTCTTTGGTGCATCGGTAGCTTTGTATCAGAACAAAGGAAGAAAAAACGTTTTGGGTTTTTTTTTAAAAAAAAAAAAAAAAAAGAAAAAAACAAACTGTGTTAGAATAAGTAGCAAGTTGAGATGTGACCTTTCTTTTTTTCTTTTTTTTTAGTGACTGATTCTTCAGGTTTGATAACTGAACATTTACAGTTAATAACTAAACATTTACATTCATGTTTAACAACTAGTGACCGACAATTTTTGAAAAGTTAGTATTGTTGGTACAAGAGTTATGTGGTGCTCTCTCTTGTCATGGCAGTGTTGCAATTTAAAGTCCTAACTCTGAAGTTTTATTTTGGGCAAATGTAATGAAACCAAGGAGCTTTGTGTGGCACAGGGGCGAGGATACAGCATGAGGAAGACGGGCCCATATCCGTGTGGCTCTGTTCGGAAGGCTTTGTGGAAATAATGCAAACAAGCTGCATCCTGAGACAATAATTATCTCTGTGTATTTGCATGGATGTGAAGGAGAGAGAAATTTAATTGTGCAGGTGTAATTGGGGTGGTGTACAGTCATCTTGTGGGCAGCTCACAGGACTGAGGTGTGCTGAATTGTGAGTTACCAAGTCAAGCAAGCAACAGCTGTGCAGAGGGCAATTATTAAAATTAATCTTCTCCTACTTTTCTTTTATGCAGTCAATAAGAATTTAACATGAGGATGAGTTTGAGAAATGAGTTTTGTTGTAGTTTTAATGCTGATTGTCCCAGACTTGCATATGTAAAACCAGGATTTTGTTTGAGGAGGAGTAGTTAAGGGGTTTTGTTATTAATTCTGCCCTGTATATGCACAAAAGTAAATCATTTCAATGTTGTTGCTCTTTTTTTTTTTTGTTTTTTTTGGTTTTTTTGGAATGATGGAAACAGCTTTGTTCTGTAACAGAAAACAGAGCGGCTGTCCAGACGTTGTAAATTACTGTGTAGAGCGAGTACTGAATTATACATACACAAATAACTGCATTGATAAAAGGATTTCTTCAGATTCATTCTGAACACTGGCCCATTTTTATCCTTTCATTCAGTTTATGGTTTAGAACAGCAATTAAAGCAACTTAAAGTCAGGAGAGGCGCTTTTAACATTAAAAGCGTTAATTGTACAAGACTAAATTCAGTCTCCACCTCCAGTTGCTCTTCTCCCCGGAGTCTAGTTTAATTAGCAGTCCCTTTAGGATAACAGCAAGCTCCATTTTCTTTCCGAGTTCTAATGGTCTGTGCTTCCTTCAGCATGACATCAGAAATCGTTCAGTAACATCAGTCAGTGCTTAAAATGAAAGTTTTTAAGAATCATTTTGTAGCAATTAAAACTGCTTGCTTGACTGAGGTAACTACAATATTGAGATGGTAGCTAATCTGTCCAGGAAAACAACAGTAAGGCAAAAAGCTGCTGCTGTTAAAAAGTAGTCAATTTATGTTAACATCTATTAAGAGTAGTATTAGAGGGAAGGGAGAATGAAGAAGAAAAATCTTCTAGACTTGAGGTTTAAAACGGTGGGATTAATTGGAATTTTGATTCGGCTCCCCAGTGGGTCACCTCAGCTCTTCATCCTTTTCAGCCAGGTTAGGGAGCTGGTGTGAGCCTTTGGGGCAGAGCCGGAGGGAGGACAGATTGCAACGCTGAACGTGGGCGGGAGTTCGTAACCGTTAGGTGCAAGTCGCCTTCTTGTCCTGTGGGCTTATTCACGCATAAAATTCAAAAATTTGTGTCCAGTCGGTCACTGTGCGCAAGCTTCAGATTTCCTTTTGTACTTCTCCTAAGGACTTTATTATCTCACAGATGGCGCACCGCGCGTGCGGTGAAGCTCCCCTGCACGAACTGTGCGTGTTCTGGAGGATGAGAAGTGTCACTTTGAATAAGGGGTGAAGCATATCAGTGAATCTCAAAAACAAATTCTGAAGTTGTAAACGCCTTTCCTTACAAATCTCTTGCAGAAATGTTCTGTCTTTAGCAGCTAGTTGTAGGAAGTGATTGGGGGGTGGGTTTCTGAAGGTTAGAGATTACAGTTGCAGCGGTGGTTGTTAAAGAAGTATTTGCCAAATACTGTTGTGGGGTTTTTTTTCTTTTTTTTTTAAAGAATATGGGCAATTGTAGAGTGAGAATATACTGTGTCAGCATTTTGTTCACTATGTGAACTAAGACAGTAATATCTAAATAGGCGTGTTAGCTGGTTGTGACTGACATGACTTCAGTGACACGGAGCGAATTACGGCGCAAGAAGATGGGTGTCATTCATTCTAGTGCTGAAGATGATCTTAAGAGTGTCTAACGTCCAGGTTAGCTGCTGATCTGGGGAGGAGAGCTCAGAGTGCAGGACTTGTTTTGGATGCCCAGCAAATTACGCTGGTGTTAAAAGTTGGACCCAGGTCTCTTGACCATCAACCTCTTATCTGTATTCCAAATGATTCTGTACGAGATAGACTTTCGTTCCATGGTTGGATTCAGGACTGAGGTTTTCCATCATCTTTGGCATTGTTACGTATATTAATGAGTTCAGTATACTTGTGTGAGCATCAACATGGAAATGTAGTGGAACTTCTTAGACTTGCTGAAAAGCGTTTGTGGTCTCTGCCCAGGCCTTGAATGCCTGTAATTAGAGTTTTGGTTTGTTGCAGAAGTGGCAGCATTAGTGAAGCTCAGTGTTTCCTACTAAATGTAATCCAGCTCTGTCATAATTGTTTTGCTAAGTGACCAAAACATAAAGCAATCTGTTTGATGGCTTGCAGTTCCTGTCATCATTTCATTGCTGGCCAAACAAATACTGTGTTGTAGTCCCATCACTGCTGAGTACTTGGCTATGGTTAATTTTCAAGTTACTAGAAATAAATTATTTGAAAGTGTAAATATGCTGCCTCTAATGATGTTTGTAATACTAAAAGGTTTGCTTGTAGCTGTAATCTCCATACTGACTCAGGTACAGAGTGTTTAAATGTGCTTTCCCCCCTCCCTTCTTTCTCTTGGGACTGTTGCTCTTACAGGGGCTACGATGACCCCATCGAGACAGAGATGGTTGAAGAGAGGATACCTTACCTTCATGGTGGCTACGCAGCACCGCTGGCACAGCCAGAGAGAGGAAGCATGGCTAGTATTGACCGTCTGGGGAAGCGCTCCCCCTCTATTGACAGCATTCGTAAAGACCCCAGGTGGAGGGACCCTGACCTCCCTGAAGTAATTGCCATGCTCAGCCACCCTATTGATCCAGTCAAGTCTAACGCCGCAGCCTACTTGCAGCACTTGTGCTATGAGAATGATAAAATCAAAAAGGACGTGAGGCACCTTAAAGGGATACCTATCTTGGTGGGCCTACTTGATCATCCAAAGCCGGAGGTCCATCGTAAAGCCTGTGGGGCTCTCAGAAACATCTCCTATGGGAAGGATAATGAAAACAAGGTGGCCATAAAGAACTGTGATGGGATCCCTGCATTGATCAGACTATTGCGAAAAACAAATGACATGGAAGTCAGAGAGCTAATTACAGGTCAGTGTCTGTAGTTTCTTTAACGAATTATCCTTTAGAGGAGTCCTTTCAGCTTCAGGAACAAGAATTTCTGGAGATCAGAGCATTGAAGGAGAATTTAGATTGTTGGCTGCAGCTGTTTCTTTAGCTGCACCATGTTTGTGGTGTGAGAAAGCCTAAGGCAAACGTGCCCTTCAGGAGGAAATCGAGATCATCTGTGTATGTAGTGCGCTCGGGTTTCCCTGGCTGCTGAGAGATGAATGATGCTTCTTGGATGTAGCATGCAACTGCATGTGGTTGAGTTACTGAAGCTTAAATGAGTTATAGCAACTTCATTGACCGGTAATTTGTAGTGCACTTGCCCCTCAGCGTGTTATAATCACGAGGTAAGATATGCTAATCTAAAACTTTCTTTGTTAATCTCTTATAAAACAATCCTGCTGCCATGTCCTCACTAGTTCATATTGATAGAACAGTCAGCCTCCTCGGGAACAGTTCCAGCCCCCCAGTGCTGGGGACTCTGAGGTTGTACATAAAGTTGCAGCACTTGTGGGCTGGAAAACTCAGATGAGAAGGAGCATAGAGTCTGCTGTTGAGATGCTCTGGACATGGGGTTTGCTTTTGCTTGTTGCAATAATCAGAAAATGGAGAATTACATTTTGAAGTTACTGAGTGTGTGCACGCTTTGCAGGGAGTGTTGAAGCACTTATAACTCCATTATTCAACCTGTTTTTTATTTGAACTTAGTCTTGGACATCGTCCAAAAAGAGTAATAAAGTATATGCCAAGTTTCCAAGTTCAGCCATTAAGTGGAAGCGGGTGGAAGAGTATGTCAGCTCTTAAACTAAGGAGAAATATATTGTTCTTCAGTCTCCCATAACTCATGAGGAGTGAAATGGATTTCCCTTTCTCTTCTCAGAAGCAACAAGTGATGTTTGGATGGAGATCAGGGCAGTTGCAATGAATTTCAGTGCCAGAACAGAATTTTTCAGAAAGTTTTGTGAGTGTGAAAATGGGTCCAGAGCTGAAACTGTTTAGCTACATTGTCAGTGTTAAGATTCCCCAGGCAGACACTATTGCAAACAAGGATTAAGCCATTAGAAGTAAACATCATAATTCTGTAATTGCCTCAAAAAATTATAGCAGCTTTCCCAAGTTTTTACTGGTAATCATAATTCTCTGAGATGAACAGTGGCCTTGGGTGTTCCAGCTGTTCTTCCCCAGCCGTTATAGGGTATTTAGCAAACTAGCTCTAAATATACAGTGTAGAAACTAGTGGGGGTATTTTTCCAGTGAGGTGGTAAAGGAGAGCTGTCTGTTTTGTCAGAGAACCTCTAAGTAACAGGTGTTGGTTGTGCTTTGATTGCTGTCTCTGCTTTGTCTCTTAATGTGGAAACTCTGTAGGTAGTATTTATATTCTGGTTTTTTGCACTCATTTAGTATGATGGCTGATTATTTTTTTTTTATATAGAATATCATTTATCTACTGTTCTAGTTTACTCAAAACTCATTTCTGGAGTGCTGAGAAGGAATTAATTTATTTCTTTAGATTCAAGAAAGGAGAAGCCAGTCTATAATTTACTCTGAAGGAGTATCATTATAATTCTAAGTGGTAATCAGTCACTTTTGAGATGGCAAAAACAAACTGTATGTTTTCCCTTTTCACTCTAAACGGCGATTGCTTTGATTTCCAGTTGATTAATTAGTTTCACAGTTCAAATGCATTTTATTTGATGGTAGCTCCTGCTAATTAAATGTAGTATTTTTATTACACTTCGGTTTTTGCTATTTAAAGCTCTTTATTTCCCCTTACTGAGAAACACCAGGAATACTGAGGGCATTAACCTAAGCAGATGTCCAGCAACAGATGATGTGCATTTAATCTCCACCTAACCAGGAATAATTTCATTCCACTTCTAAAATGATATCACAGATCCGGTGTGAGACATTCAAGCATCAATATAGAAGAGAAGAGTATTCCAGCAATGCCTCTGTGACTGATGCTGGTGTACTTGCAGTCAGTGTTCAAAGCCACAGCTGATAATGTGGAATTGTCTGTTCGAAAAATGAGCTCCGAAAGTCAGTGGAGAGAAACAAGAGCCAGCTTGAAGTGCAAAGGGAGCATTCAGCCAGGGCTGCTACAAAAGGACTGTGTTTTGCAGCCTCAAAAACTCGGATCACAATTCTGCTGTTCTCATGGTAGAAATCTTGACTTCCTACCGGGGTACAAAGTCTGCCTTTGCCATGAAAGTTTTTTATTCTGCATGGAGTGAAATCTCTGGGGACTTCTGCAGCGATGCAAAAAAAATCCAACCAAACAAAAAACCCCCAAAACCCAACAACAAAAGCCCAACAGGGTTGGTTGGTCTGTTTATTTTTTTTAACAGGCTGCAAGTTCAAGTTTGGCATGACACATTGACTTTTCTGTGGTTTAACATTTCGTTGACTCAATACTGGCTGCTTTTTGGAAGCTGAGTAGTAATCATTAGCTGGTCATCCCAGATGTGGATGAATGATAAAATAATCCTGCTTTCCAAGGAGACTTAAGTAATTTAAAGAAATTTAAATAATTCAGATGTCCAAATTCAGGAGCACTTCCAGTCTTGAAGTTTTGCTTCTTTGGGTGTGGGACACTGCCTGCCTGCAGGACAAGAGGTACGTTGGAGCATATAAGACGACCCATTATTTGCAGCTGGAGAGGGTGCTTTCTGGCAAGAGAGCGCATCATTCTCATCCAATTTGAGAGTCAGTCCTTGGCTTTGGTACAGCTCCATGGCCTCTCATTAACTTGGTGATCTGCTGCAGCAGCCACAGCTGTCCAGAATGGTATGAATCAGGCCAGCCAGCTGGGTCTGGTCAGAGGGTTAATGGAGTGGGGAGAAAAGCCATGCCAATATCTTAAAAATGCATAAGAGATGCATAGGTGCAGTGGCAGGGGAGCATGAGGGAGGAATCAGCTGTGTGACGCTCAGTGCTGAATGAGTGAGACTTCATGTGTCGGAATCACGTTTGCTTGACTGCTTCCCAGAATGTATGTTTTGGAGAACTCAAGTTAGACAAACGTGTTGACGTGCAATTTTGGAAGCAGGCTGAGTGTACTGATACAACACTACTGCCGGACTACTCAGGTCTGTAGCTTTTTTTCTTTCAGATAGCACTGGTTTTAGCAGAATTTGAAAACCTTCTCTGGGTTAGTGCCATGTCTGTTTTACCAGACATTCTTGATATATCTGCAAATGGCACTAAAACATGATGTCCCTCAAGGTAAGACATACGTGAGGTGTGTAAAAAGTACCTTCAAAACTCAAGATACAATCATAAAAAACCACAGATCTCACTTTTCTTTCTTTTTAAAGTGTGGAGTTACAAAAGGTCTCCCATTTACTGCACTGAGAAAAGCTTGATTTAACTGTTAGAGGTGTCCGTAAGTAAATCATGAGTAGAGTTGTGATGAGAAATATTCCACAAAATTCTTCCTTGCATCCCTTTCTAGTGTTGGAACTGTACTCCTGAACTTTCAGTGGATCATTTTCTTGACAAAGAGAGAGAAATGAGGATTAAGATGATAAGGAATTAAATCTGTTCTGATTGGGAAAGCTGCAAAAGTTTTATCTTGAGGAATAAGGTTTTTCTGTGGAGCAAATATTCCCATCAGATATGCAAGACCAAAATTCTATTATGTTCTTTGAAAAGCAATCAGAAGTTGGTAGCTTTAATGAATAATTTTGTTCTTTGTGAGAACACTGAAAGTAATTTTGTTGTTTAACGACATTGCGCTGACTTTAAGTGGTGCAGAATGTGATTTTCCTCATGCTGTATGTTCCCAAACTGTTTTTAATTGAAAAATGATTGACCTTCAAAATGCTCTGTAGAGGAAATATTTTGATCTAATGCTGTAATAGAAATTTGCAGATTGATCAACTTGCTCAGAACTCGCGCCTTCTGGGCATTTGTGTGCTAAGGTCCTGTCAGTGAATCGGGCACTAACTTCTCTTTGAAGCACCATGCTGTCTTGAACTTTCTGATTACAGACGAACTTACTCCTTCTGTTTTCTACTAGAAAGCTTGTCCGAAGAAGGTCTCTTTTCACGGTATATTCTATGACACAGTAGTTCATGCTGAGGTTCTAAACTTGACCACTGCTTAACTTGAAGTACGGCTCTAGTCCAGGATGTAGAAAGGTATATGTCTATCAAACAAATGCATACAGGACCAACATGTAACAAGAAGTCCTCGGTGAATGTAATGCAGAGCACTTTATCTTCCCAAATGCTAAATGATTTAGTATGGACCATTGATATAGACTTAAACAGCTTCTTCATCTAACTTCTTAGTGACACTGGATTTTTGCAAGTAAGCAAGCACAACAGGAAAAGATTTCCCTTGGATTTCCGAAGATAATAGCATGTATGGATTCTGCCACAACTCCTTTAGAAATCTTGTCACAGCTCCAAGGAGGCGGAGATTTAGGGAATTATGGCTGTAGCCCTAATCGCTTTTAATATCACATAAATCATACAGCTATTTTTATAACTTACAGTAATTTTTAACATTTTTACAGTAATCAGTGCTTTTGAGATTAAAACCTTGTAGGTATTGTCCCTGCTTAACATGCTGAAAGAGTAGAGGTAATGCTTGTATTTAGAAATATATATTAAAAGTAGTATTTATGAATAAAATAAAGATTGATCATGATTGTGATTATCTGCTGAAAAGCAATAGTTCGTCTTCTTCCTCTAGTCCTAAAATTCATGCACTGTGGTCAACAAGGCCAATACTTGCAGTGAAAGTGCATGGAAAATTTAGATAACTACATTTCCCTTATGCTGCTGTGTTAGTGACTTGTTTTAAGTTTCTGTGGCTGCTACTATCAGTGTATTTTCCATGGAATTTGTTTTCTCAAGAGCTGCAAGGATGCTGGGATTTAGACCTCTTTATTTCATAATTCTGAATAAGAAAAATGTATAGTCACTGTTTATTTTCTGTATCCCTTCTTGTGGAATATTTTCCCAATGAAGACAACCTCAAATCTGAATTTTTTTCCTCTGCCTTTGGAACCACAAGATTTCCTCATCACTGTTTATCTTGGGCTATCCTTCTGTTAAGTGCTGTGCGTTTTCCTTCGCTGAATGCTGTTCAACAGAGGGTTTTCCTCATGAGGCCATCAAGGAGAATATTACAAATTTAAGTGGTTTGATATTTTTGTATAATTTTGAAGAACTTTGCGCTATTTTTTTTAATATTGTAAGGCTGTGTTTTATTCTTCACAGTTTGTTGGCATTTCCTGTGAAACATTTGAGAGATGGCAGGCAGATGAGAAATTGAAAAGCTTGTTTGTAAACGATTGGCTTTTCTCTTTAAAGAGGATGGAGGAAAGGCATTCCATTTAACTTTAGTCCCTGTTGTCTGGTAGCCAGTCAATGAGAGTGACAGTCAAATGTGTTTGCCCTAAATGGTTTATTGCATAAATTGCGTTCAGCCTCTTAATGAACATTCTGGAGATACGGTTTCGTAGGGACAGGTAGTTCCGTTGGACTGGATGGGGTTACTAGCATCAGCAAAGCTGACTTGCATGTGGTAGATTGGCAGGTTTGTGCTGTTTGAAGTGTTGCAATCCAGTCAGAATACTGTTGAATCCCAGCTGCATTTAGTCCTGGAAATAGCTACTGGTGAATGAGAATACAGGAGAAGAGGGAGTTTGGAGATGATGATTTCATTTTACACAGTGGGGTTGAAGGTATTGAAATCTAGACACAAATCTCTTAACTCTTAAAAGAAGCAAAAGATTGGAGCACTGGAAAATTTGTACGATCCTGCAATATTGGAGGAAAATTTTGGAGAACTTACAAGTATTTTTGGCTTTTAAAGTATATGTCTGCCTCATTCTTAAGCGGTGAAATTTGCCTTTGTAGTTTCATGCTACACATAACACATTATGTCACTCCTCCAGGAAAGAGGAAGAAGCAGAATCTCATTTCAGATGCAAAACTAGTATGTGCATTTAAGGAAAGAGCTCTTAAATATGAATGGCTGTCAGATTTTAAAACTTGGCGCATCCACATACAGATGCTTTTAAATCTCCACGTTGTTTCCAGCTGCAGTATTTTGCAGTTTCAAAAGAACAGAAATACAGGATCCTTACGAATGCTGTACTAGGTTCCTCAGTTGATGCCATCTTTTCCTAATACTGTTTTGGTTTTTTTTGACCACTGCAAATACCGAATGCTCCATTTATGTTCCTGTGAGGGAACCCTGACATAACCCTCCAGAACCAGGGTATTCTGCACCCTCTGTTCTCAGTTTTAAGCTAGGTTTGCTCCAGAGATGATTATGCTTTATAATTTCCTGGGATTTGTACATCTAGTTCAGTGCTGGATGTTCTGATTTTGCATTTGAATTTTGAAGTACTGAGCCAGCAATGAATTTACAGATTTAATTGTAATTATTAGTTTTATATCGGTGAGTCTGATGTACTTAAGGAATTGGTGTACAATAACTAAAGAAAGACTGCCTAGTGAAGTATTTAAAATTAATTGGGTAGTTTATATGTCAGTTTTCAGTCTTACTATAAATATTGACTTGCATTTGTTTCTTGTATGATGTATGTTTTTTGAGCCAATTTGTTCTGAAAAGTAAAGGCTTTCCACCACAACAAAATGGGGCCAATTACCATTTTCTGCTTGGTTTGTGTTTTTTTCTTATTGTCCATTGTGTTTGGTGTTTTGCAGTGACAAAGGGTGATTTATTGTAATGGGTACAAAGAGAAAATTAATTCCTATTTCACCTATACAGTCTTGTTTGAAAGCTAAAAAAGTAGGTTATGAAAATCTCATATGGTGCGTTGCTATTGTTTGTTCCCACAATAGCAAGGGAATTAGGCCAAAAAAGCAATATTTTTGTATGGTTTTAGAAAAAGACTGAAAGAAACATTAAGGTGTTCATTCTGTTGTCTGCCTCCAAGTTTATTAATTAATTAATACGGTCTCCTAAGTCTGAACAGATGCCTGGATTGTGTAAAGATCACTTTGAATAGGAGACACCATAGCATTTGACTTCCGAGGCTCTGCTAATCATCAGCCTCTGCAGTTATCATGTAAGTGCCAGTCACTACTCAAACGGAGATAAAATTCCCGTCCTGACCTGGTACCTGTCATGACCCTATACGGATAATACTCTGATATTAAAAGAGGACGTTTGGCACTTGACACTTCCAACTTGAAGCAGTGAAAGCCTGAGCGTGAAGGGGAGCTCCCACGAGATGGCCGCCCTGGCTCCTTTGGCGGTAGGTGTGGTGGCCCCGGCGGTTCTCCGGCACGTTGGGTCCTTGCACGGCTGCAGGCTCCCTCGCTCCTACCTGCTTCCCATTGACTGACGGGGACCAGCGAGTCTATGTGCTTGTTAGACTGTGTGACAAAAGTAGTAGATCCAGAATCTTTTTCCAGTCATTTTTAAAGTCTGAAAATTGTAGGTTTTACAACTTGGAGCGATCTCAAGGGACTGAAACAACAGGTTGTACCTTTGCTGTTCTTTTGTGCTTTGCTTTATACATGTATACTAAGAGGCGAGTATCTACAATTTGCACTGTAATATGCACAAATTCACAGCTGCAGTAACAGGGTGAGCCTCAGGTTAGTATTGTAGCCACTTGGGAAAGGTTTCCTTCGTGTTCTGGGGAATCTAGGCTTTCCATTTGGTCTCTGACATGTTGCTGGTCTTCACCCTTTTCCTTGGAGATCAAAAGTGTGCATCTGACTCCCTCCAAATGTTGTCACTGATAGTTCTCAAATGTTACCAGGCTGGGCCTATGCAGAAATTGTCTCTGAAGTGAATGTGCTGGTGTAGTCCTAACCTCATGAGCCATAACTATCAGGACGCTGATACGGGTCTGCTGGGAAGCTGTATCATTTATCTAAGACTGGGTATTTTTACAGTTGTGAGGCTGTTCTTCTCTTGCGTTGTTTTGAAGTTTGACTTCTGTCCACTTTAGCTCATAACTCGGGTAAAAATGGAAAGACAGAAGAGTTTTGGTTCTCAGCTTCTTCAAGGAATCATATGCTTATGGCACCAGGCGATTTGAACACGGATACTGCCTGTGACAGGAAAATGTGAAAGTAAATAATAGAGAGGAGTCTTCAATGAAATACTGTCTTGTGCAGAGGATAAGCATAAGGTCAATGGTCCTCCATAAATTCATCCCTGTTTTTAAGACTTGCTCGATACACTTGCCTCCTGCACTGGATGAATTTTTACTTTTTGAGGCATAGCTAGACTTACAAGTGTAACAAAATTTGTATATAGCAGAAAAATCCTATTAATCTCCAATAGCACATCACATTTGTGTACTCTGTTGTGGGACTTGACGGCTTCAGCAATATCCGTGTCTTGATAAAAGTGCTTCCATGGGTTTGGAAATGCTCTGTTGCAGCGACTGTGGAATTTTCCCTAAGCTATGTGCTAGTCTGGCATCTCATCAAGTGGTTTCACCTTTCATTTAGTTTTATGATTTAAGCTTCTAGCAATTCTCTGTGAGTCTAGTGATTCTATTTAATCTAGAGATTTTAAATAGGGTGATTATTAAATAACAAGAGAATAATAACTTTCTTCTGCAGGCACCCTGTGGAACTTGTCCTCCTATGAGCCCCTGAAGATGGTCATCATCAACCATGGTCTGCAGACACTTACCAATGAGGTCATTATACCGCATTCAGGTTGGGAGAGTGAGCCAAATGAGGACTCTAAGCCTCGCGATGCTGAGTGGACAACTGTCTTCAAGAACACTTCTGGTTGCTTACGGTAAGGCAGAACTATGGAGTATTAATCTGTTCACCACATCCTGTGTTTAGGATTTTGTTAAAATTACTTTATTTCACATCAAAATATCATACATCTGTCATTTTTGTGGAGATACCCACATTTCAGTGGCCACAATAGCAATGTTTGGAGGTATTTGCCTGCCACGGACTCTCCTGTTGCAGGGCTTGTCAGTGTAGGTCTGTCAGGTGGGGTCAGTGTGAAGAGTAGGTCATTTACCCAGGTTAGGGAGAAGTGGATCTATACAGGGAGGTATATAATACTCCTCCTTATTTTAACAATAAAAATGATGGAGAGTGACCCAGGTAAGGTTAACTGCCAAGCTAAGTACAAAAACGTGTTTTGCAATGCAAACTGTGCCATATGTACTGAGAATCACACTTTCATTTGTCAATTGTACAGGCATCAGTGGGCTGTTTCTACAAATTTCAAGCACCTTCTCTCCTTACCTTGATGATTTTCGTCTGTCTTACTTGAAAAGTGTGTTTTCAAACAAATCCCTTCTTGGTTTTAGGCTTTCCCCTATCAATAGGCATTTTTTTTGCAGGTGCTGGGGAACTGGTTTCATGGAATTACACTGAGCATGAAACGTGGATCCAGTTTTAGCCACACACGCTTTTGTGGACACACTCCTGTTTTAAGCTAAAGTGACTAAGGACCTATGGGAAACTAGTTAAGAGCCTGAACTACTGACCGTTTAGGAACCTATTTCTAATATTCCTTGCAAAGGAGCCTTTCCTCGTTAGAAACTGTATTTGCATTTCTGAGAGCACCTTGAGAGTAGGACAGTACATGCTACAAGCTGGGGTCAGGAGGAGTCCTAACGCAGTCTGAAGAACCGATGTTCCCCAAACACAGAGTCTTTCATTTTGCTTTTCTTTGACATAAAGTAGTGGAGATGCCCTTTTAGATTCTTCAGCTTTATGGTGAATTAGTTTGAATAGAACTAATAAAGATTTGGCATTGTACCTTCTGTTGCTCTGAAGTATACTTCTGTCAGATTTCTACTGATTAATGCCTCTTCAGAAGTTGGTTCATTTCTGTTTCTTGGGCTTGTGGTCTCTAAATTGCAGTAACTATTCCCCTGAGTAGCTTCACAAATGAAGAAAGTAATGAAAAGTGTTCTGAAAGGGCCCATTACTGAAATTATTTGCAGTCCCGCTGGAAACTAAGGTCCTTTAAGTAGGCTCCAGACATCATAGGTTTTTACTTACTAGTGTCTTGTTTCCTAATGGTGTTCTGCAAGAGGAAATTAGTCATGGTCGGGGATAAAAGGATTATCTGAATGAATATGAGATTCTCCAGTAAGTGTAGACAATAAATTGATCATTAGTAGACTAACCTAATCCACATCATAAATTTTTATTAATATGTGCAGTGCCCTGATCCACTTGAACTTCCTACATTCCAGGATAGCTTTGGGGTTTTTTTGTTTGTTCATTTGGGGTTTGGTTTTTTGGGTTGGTTGGTTTTTTTTATTATTATTTTTTATTGTTGTTTTTTGAACTATAAAGTAGGGTTACTGGTTTTACAGGACATGCAAATGCTTGTCCCACTTTGGACTTTTCATGTTCTTAAAAGCTAATGAAGAGTGATGTGGAGTATAGCAGTACTGAGATATGTTAGAGAATTTGAACTTTCGGTAGTTAAAAGTGGTCCTGATGCACTTCAGATGCATCAGGACAGCAGCCAGTGAATGGTGACTGCTTCTGTTGTTGAAGGGGGGAAATGTGTTTCAGTCCTTTCATCTATAGTCGCTGCTGTCATACTCATGTGGGATTGCTTCCTTGTGGAAAACTTCAGGCTTCAGTCAGATGTGGGGCAAGGTGATTTCATGCTTGAAAATAATTGCTTAAGGTAAATGGAGACATGATGGCAGGTTAGCAGGGAAGTGTAATCTGAAAAAGGTAGTTTAATGTCTCTTTGCTGTGCCGTGGAGAGAGCAATGTCTTGCACAGGAATGGGGAGAACTGTCTTGCTGTCTCCTTACTTCTTGGAGCGAGATGAAGTGAGTCCAGGGCAACAAAGATACAGGAGTAGGCGAGGTATGAGCTGTCTTTCAGTTGACTGTACTTCTTGTTACAGTGTCGGTGATATTACATACCTTTTGTAGAGCGCTTCCAGATCTAGGGATAAAAACGGGCATATCAAAAGTAATTATCATTACTACTGTTGGAAAGAATTTTTGCATTGTTTTGTTGAAATCCTCTGCAGCTCATCCTTAAAAGCACCAACAAGATAAGATAGTTAACACCAGCAGAGAATAAGTCGTTGCAGCCATCTGTCTGACAGACGTCAGTGTTTAAAAACCCCTTTGCCTACTCTTTTCTTGTTGACACAGTAGCTGGTCCTAGAAATTCAATTTTCTGTGAACGGAGCTTACTGCAGACTACAAACTGTTTACCAATTTGGTATTTAATTGGGAGGTTAGTCCTCTTGATGGTGTGCCAGCCTCCTTTGTCCCCGTTGGAAGTGAGCCTCAGGTGTGTGCTGCATTGTCTTCCAAAACAACTGAGAGCATCTTTGAACTTCTGAAGTTTCAGATGTCCTTGCAGTTTTAGGTATTCAAGCAGAAGACAGGCATTATGCATGCAGGACAGCATTCATTTTGGTATCATTTCTTTTCAGTTAATGAAGTTTTATCAACAGATGTGGGTGAGTTTGCAACAAACTCAGTGATTCACTGCATGAACTGTCAGTTAACTTGAGCTTTTTTTTTTTTTTGACATTGCTTTCTGATCTTTACTTTGTTCTTAATGTAGGTCTCTCTTTTGATAACGTGGAGCCTTGGAAACACTTATTTCAAAATAATTGAAAACAAGTAATTAAAAAAAAAAAAAAAGCCCCAAAAAACCAAAACAACACTTATTTGCCTTTACTACTTCTTTAAATTCCGACCCATCCCATTTTCCTTTCCAGTCCTATCCTGTCTACAGTACTATTTTTTTCCTGTCTAATTCGTTAGTGTCTCTCCCTCTTCACTTGGGGAGTTCAGGTGCTACTGTATGTCCAGGTCTGAGCAGGGCAGGGTGAATTGTATCCTAAGTAGTCAACTTGGACTGCTTGTGCCAAAGGGTGGATTAACGTCGGGTATTAGCAGCACAGATAGCGTAGCGTTGCAGGTGTATGAGGGATGGAAGGATGCTTTAGCAGAGCGGTCAGTAATTGGGGCCAATATCTTAGCAGACGTTTGTACCTGCACCAGAGTTGCTTTGCTTGGGAATTAACTTTGCAAGATAAGGGCCATGACCCATGTACTCTTTTGCCTCTTAACCAAAGCTAAGATAGCTTACTAGCTTTGTATAGCCCCGATTCCTGCCCACTTTCTAAAGTAACAAAAATCCATGTCTGTTGCTCGATGCTGATTTTAGTCTGGATTGCCAAGGGACTTGCGCTGAGGAATGGGTCTCTCTGAGCTGCTATTTGAGAAAGCCCCGTGCGTGATACTGAGTAACGCTGAACATGGTCATTTACAAGCTGGAAATCGGAGAAACTGTTCCAAGTTTGTTATCATCAAGAATGCCATTTAAATACTGTCCCTTTCACCATAAGTTAAATAACTCTGGGATACCTGTGATACTTAGTGATGTCCATACCAAACTACCGTCGCTAGCTGACAATGTATACATAGCCAGGAAGGATCGAGGTAAGAAAAGGCAACTGGTTAAGGTTATATTGACTTTGGAGACCAGCGTTTAGTTTAAAGGCTCTTTCTAAAGTCAAGCCTTCTCCCATGACTGTGGCCACTGTAGGGATCTTTTGAATCCTGATATCATCTGGAACACGATGAGTGGGTTCTGTTGTGCCATCCCGCTCTGTACTTGACTTGCCAAAAACTCTCTTCAAACAAATGTTTTGGCTGTGCTGCCAAGTCTTTATTTTGCAAAGGGGAATACAGGATTCCCAATTTGCAAACTGTGATCTGGTAGTGAAATTTATTGCATGTTTTTTCTGTAATCTTTACCAAGAAAGACTGAAGTTCTCTGAAATGAGTGCAGGTGATGATAATTTTGTCTCCATTCTCCTCCTGAGATCAGGAAAAATAAGTTTCCTCTTCCATTGCTATTGTGACCCAATATGATGAATGGATCTGCAATGTCTGTAATAATTTTACTACTTAAAATGGTCATGAGCCTTGTGATAGATGCTACCTTGAGTGTAATTTTATAAAATAAAGGTATTCTTATATTCCGTTGAACCTGTTGAGAGCAATAGGTATGGTGGAAATCTGGAAAGGAACAGTAAAAAACAAAGCAAAAATTGATGTATTGAAATTAAGTGGATTTTTGGTTATGGAAGAGTAGGACTGGGGAAGAAATAAGGAAGACATTTGCTAGGAGAATCATTAAATATGCACAGATGTTCCTTTATTTCATCTGGAGTACAAGTTTCATGTCTTTGTATTGTATTTTATTCTTTCAGGTATGGGGAGAATGTCTCTTCTAGTTACTGTCTGTCTTTTTTCTTTAAACCCCTAAATCCCTTCTGGGATTTTGCAATCCAGAAGCATTCATTTTTTAAATTGTACTCTCCTCCAGTTTAAATAACGTAATGATTTGGTGTATCTTAACAAGGCCATTTTGTGATCCTTCCTACAACTTTGGCCAAGACATTAAGGTGCTTTAGGAGAAGAGTACAAGTTGAATTCCTTGCGGGACTGATGGAGCTAAGGCTAGCTCACACGCACCCAGGCAGTGCCAGAGACCTTCGCTGTGTCTCCAGGCTTCTCCCAAGGTGCTTCTCTGCCATCGAGGTGAAGTGCTGCATCTGTGAGCCGGAGAGCGCTGCTGCAGTCACATTACCTTTTTTTGTTTTCTGTCTAGATAGCCACCATGATTCCTAGTTCTCTGGAAGCTGCAAGGATTTTAATGGTTTAAAAATGAAATTCATTCTGGGCTTAATTGCTGCTTTCTGCCTAATTACTTTTAATTCTCCCTTGGATTTTTTCACTTCTAAGAGGACAGAGTAGAACTTAGTTCCTAAATTGCCAACTTTCTAGTCTGGTTCCTGTGCTAAACTGACCTGCTGTCAACAAATGTTAAATGAATTAATTTGCATAGCAAACAGATGCAAAGTGCTCCTTTTTTCCAGGCTACCATCTGTAGCTGCAGTATTTCTTGTCAATTCTCCAAGTACACCGAAATTCGCATTCACAAATAGCCTCCGGGTTCAGAGACCTGGCCGTGGGTGTACGAACACAAACAAACTGCACCCACTTGACTTCCACTAAAAACATGCATTCTTCAGACAGAAATTGTACGTAACAGCTTGTCCAACATCAGCTCCTGAGAAGAGAAGGGGCAACCTGGTGGCTAGAGCTGTAACTCTTGACAAATATGGATTTAATTGCTATTCTGCTACTATTCTGACATAATTACAGGCAAGATTAATGGTATAAGCCCTATCTCCTCCTGTGGTATAAACCCTCCTCCTCCAAGCTCCTAAGTGCATGAGTGGATCTGGACTCAGTCACTGACCTTCCCTTTCCTGTCTCAAATGTGGGATCGGTGCCCCTGTCCTTACCTTCCTCTGAAGTCAGTAAAGACCAGTAGTTCAAGGATTGTGAAATGGGTGGTCCTAGAGACAACAGCTGGGAATAAGCACCTCCTGTAGGTAGAAATTAAGAGTTCAGTCCCATGGAATCAAAACCTGAGAGTTATGGTAAGGGTGAGATACGATATTTGAAGACATGAGATAAGACTTGGTAGATTCAGAGCCAAAAACATACTTCACCAGGATGAGACATGATGTATAAGTATCTGCAGGCTCCTGTTACTTTTATGTATTTCAGAGGAAAGAGGACTGCAGGAGCTTGATGGTAAATCATTAATACTTGGGATGTGCCAAATGGAGGTTTTTGTATGAGAATGTTTTAAGCCTTTTTCTGAGGGGCAGAGAGCATTAAGGTACATGCATATGTATCTTATCCTGCAGATGTAACTTGCAGTGCACCAGTCATGTGTAACACTGCTTAATGGTAATGAACTCATTCCTTGAGTCCCAATGTCTTAATATACTTGTGAATATATGTATGCATGCGAACACCTACAGCAACGCGCTGTTTGTAGCGGGAGTTGGTGCATCTGTGAGGCATGTGGAGGTAAAGAAGGCTTGTCAAACAGAATTTGTGGTCTTGTTTTGGCAGAAAAGTTCTCTCTCTGCACCTTCGAAATGACTGTATGAGTGTCTGTGATATTGGTGTGTCCATTTTTTCTTCCCATTTCTGCATGTTGACTTTGAGGAAAGGAAGGAAGGAAGGCTGTCAAAACCAGGTGCTTATGCCCTCCTTTCTTATTAATGATTAATGTATGGCTTTTCTCTGAAGGAAAGTGCCTGGGAATTAGAGCTTTCAAAGTGAATTACCTTCAAGCTCTATCCATCTTAAAATCCTGCAGGCATGATAATAGTATGTGGTGACAGTCACATAATATTTGTCCTACCTGCACTCTGGTATACTTGAGGCAGCCTTCATCTCCAACTGACTGAAGTCAGACGCACATAAGTGCAAATCTTTGACCTGGAAACGCTGTCTAGTGAAGAGCAGGGCACAGGAGGTGAAGCTCAGGTGATGCTGCTACAGTGCTGCCAGCCGAGCTGCCCGTGGTGTCAGGGGAACTTTGCCTACCGAAGCATGGCAGGACAGAGAAGATACGTAAATGTGAGTTTTGAGGTGCTGGCTTTTATTCTTTATTTTTTCATCAGCAGCAAATTAGTAATTGAGCTTCACGAGTCTAGCATTAGTACAGAGCCCTCCTTGCGGCAGCTACGTTTGTCCCCCGCTCCAAAAAGGATTCTTTGACAAAGTCGTTTGGTTGACTTTTCCTCTTAATCAGCGTGCTCCCCTTCCATAGTTCAAGTAGCCCTTTTGTAGGGCAGTTGTTTAACCAAGGAAGCTGGACAGGACTACTTAGAAAGCTCAGCACTTCCCTGTCCCACCCAGAGGAGATGAGGGCAGATGCTGCCACGTCCCTGTCCACCCACCCACTGTGCTTGCAGGCTGGTGCACTGGTATTGTTTTCATACGGGGTTCAGCCTTTGGGAGATTGCTGCTCCGGAAACTGGAGCTAACGATACTGTCAGTGTTTTGTTGTGCAACAGGTACTTTCGAACTGGACTTTCAGCAAAGGAATAGTTTTAGAAAGAGATAAAAACTGGACAGAAATTTGCCTGTGAATCTTCACTTCGGAGGCAGTAAGCAGCATGGAAAAGGAAGAAGCTTATCTGCCCAACCCAGACTGGAAAAAAACCAACTCAAATTAAAAACCCGCACAATGGAGTGGAGTGAGTGAAGGCAGTTTCTTAATTAGCTTACTGATACTGTGCAGGATCACAGCATATGGCTGTCCTGGGGCTTATATGATGAGCAGAGCGTTTAATTCGTGCTAGTAAGGAGCTGTTAGGGTTCCTCCTGACAGTTCCTGATGTTTAGCTTGTAATATAAATAAATTATGCATAGATTTTAGCAGCAGAGACATAACCTAGTTACATGCAACCTTAATGCTTTACAATCAAATCTGAAGTATAAATTTAAAGTTGTGCACTTGCTTATTGCCTTCTGTCACTCCTTAGGAATGAATCTAGGTCCCTTCTCCCTTGGCTGTCAGTGAAGAGAATCTACAAAAACATCTGTCGCTGCAGTGGGATGAAGAGCAAGGCAGAAACAAAGCTCACTGCAGTCACTGTAATGGACATAGTTTGCTTTGGAAGGCATGTGAGCTGTGATCTTTTATTAGATAAATACTGCCTCATTTTTGTATTTTTGAGGTTCTTTTCACATTGCAGCAGTGTGTGATAAAGGCATGTGTGATAAAGCAAGCAGAGCCCCTTAGCCTTTCCTCCAAGCAGACACTGGAATAATTTGGAAGCTAATTAGCTGCTGGGCATCATGGAATTCTTGTGTAGTGTATTTCTGCATCGCTTTGCATTACAGGAGAACAACCTAAGGCCCTCAGAGTAGGTCATGCAGGAGGTAACCAGTCAGCATTTTACCTGAAAAGGCATTACACAATGTTTTGGATATAGAAAGGCACAAATAACAAAGGATGGACTTGGCATTTGCACCTTGTTAAACTGTACTGCTGGCTGTTGAGCCCCGGCTTATTGCAGGGAGCTCTTATAGGCAGTGCTGACATGAATATGAGACGTGACAGTGTGCTTTGTAGATCTCTTGCTCTATGCCAGTGTTGCTGGGGCACAACTAAGCTTAGGAAGTCCTTTTTCAGGGGTGGCTTTCGGTATGTACTCTTCTGAGCATTTGACCAACTAAACAAAACCAATCCCCTTATTCAAATGGCTGCAAGGGGTTTACATGCAAGGCAGCCGGGGCTGCTCTGCTGCTTCTCTCTTGGGTCTAGCTGGTAAGCGGATGCTTAAGTGGAGCAGAAGTCTCCAGCGGGATCTTCTGCCCAGATCTGATACACCTTTTCTGAGTTGAACAGCTGCTCCCTACCTAACATCACCATCAGTGGAGCTCCCCTATTTTTCTGTTCATTTCATTTGGACTTTGGCTTCTTCCTACTTTTTTTATCATGTTCTCTGCTTGATTTCCGATTCAGCTGTCTGTTGCCAAACTCCATTGTGTTGTACAGGGCTCTTTGACCAGCACTGCTTGGATCAGGCTGTCATTGTGTCACAGGCAGCATCTTTCTTTTTTTCTCTTATTTTCAGAACAGTGAACTTAATACCAATTAAGCTTTCTGGTATTTCGTGTGAACTGAAGTATGGAATTCATTCTATTTCTGCATGAAATGATGGAGTGATTTTAAAATGCTGTGTATTCCTCCTTTGGGACATTCGGTACCTAGAAATATGCTCGGAAATAGAGTACATTTACTGCACCTATTATTTATCAATCTCCTTTGGCTGACATCCAAATAAAAATTTCTTAATAGTGAAGCAAAGTGTGGGTGTGGAAGGGTGTTTTATAGCAAGGGTTCTGACTGTCAGAGTAGGTGGATAGAACTACTAACTTATTTAAATTAGATTTGTAAGAACCTTGTAGGTTTTTATCAGCTGAGGTATATAAAACTCGGTGTCTGGACAGCGAGGTGATGGTGTTAGTCGAGGTCTAGCGAGGTGTACGTACTGCCTGTCAGCTCCCCCACGGCACCGCCGTAGCTCAGCCCGCTTGGAAGCGTCGCTTACTCAACCCCCGGGAAACCCCAGTCGTTTGTAGCTCTCTGGCTTGTAATGGTTGCAGGTATCCTTATCTTCTTCAGCAGTGCTGAGACAGACTATACAGGAGCCAATGTTACTTTTTAGCCTGGCGATACAAAAATAGCTATTGGAAGGTTGTTTACAATCGTAAGAAGTAGGATTCGTTTGGGCAACCTGAGACCCCGCAGCGTGCACTAAGAGGCTGTTGAAAAGAGCTTATTGCTGTCTCAGCTTCAGCTCTCATCTACGCTTCTTCCAGAGAAAGGTGGAAATGTGGTACTAGGAGGCTATCTTAAAAATTTCTAGTTCAGCTTTCTATTTATATAAAAAAAACAAGTCCCCAACCTGTTGTCTGTGTCCCCAGCTGGGTCTCTAAACAAAGTGCTTTTACACCCGCTGAACTGAAGCGGGATGGTAAGTGTTCAGTAAGACTCTAACCTCTGGCTTTCAGCTTCATCTGCAGCACTGTGGGATAACAACTGGTGGCCCTTTCCAGCCAGGTGGCAGACACAGCGATAGTCTTGGAAATACTAGTTTTAATGTTCAGAGAAAAAATGTGTGTCTCTGATGCTTGTATTTTCAAGTTTCTCTTTATCATTAAAA
>VZTL01058433.1:28250-46528 GCA_013400535.1 Scopus umbretta | reverse complement strand
AAAAAAAAAAAAATCACAAAAGCTCTCCACGTCTCCGGTCTATCTTTCGGATTGTTAGGGAGAAGCACAGTGGGGGCATTGCTACGTGATCTGCATTGAAATAGTGCAAATTACGTGCCATGCATTTAATTACTTTAAAATCTTTTCTCTTGAGGATAATTTTGGTGTGTGGCACAGCTAGTAGTAAAAGCTCACCTATCCTAGAGGTGATGAATACCAGCTCTGTTCTGCAGATGTAAATGTTACGTTCAGACATGTATATTGTTAAGACTATTTGGTGATAATGATAACCTTATCTAAAGCATGAACAGATTTCTCAGTGCATTCCCCGCCATTTTCTGCAGTCTTTAATACCGACAGACTGGATTCCTAGCTTGATGTGTTTCTATGCTGGTAGGTATTTACTTTTATTTAACATTTACTTAGTGCTCCTCTGTTTTGTTTTCCCAGGGAAAGCATATATTTGAACATCCATACAAATCCCCTTTCACTAGTCCTGTCTACTGTCTGGACTCCAAGAATTTGAGGAAGATTCCAGGTTGCTTTTTCCAGCTAAAGGCTGGGGATTTAAAATCTCTGGAATGACATTTGTGCTTTTACTGTTTTGTATAAAATCAGTCATACAGTTGGTTTCCTTCCTATGTACTTTGAGAAACATGGACAGTAGTTCCATGTCTTGCTCCTGGAATTGCTCTTTTGAGTGTGGTGTTTCTAGTCACGTTAAACACACTGTGGAGCTTTATATTACCCTTTGCAGCATGATGTGAGACAGATACTATTGTTTTTAAAATACATTTTTTTATTTAATGGACTCTCGGAGAAGTATTGAAGAGCAGGGAAAGTCAGGGAAAGCAGCAGAAGCCTCTCTGGGGGTGAAGAGACAAGGCAAGGGATGTAGACTGTAGAGAACACCAGAGATGAATGGCAGGTATTATTTGTCACTGTTTGTGTAAAAGTAGTTTGGGTAGTTCTCCTCCCCATTCCCACCCATTTGAACAGGCAGTTGACTTTAGTTTTGTTTATAACAGGATTTTGCCCATCATTGGTGCCTCAAAAGCCCTGCAGAGTTCCCGTTCCAAGTTGTTCAAACTTAAAAAGTATCTTTCACTTCATCTATAGAGGTTCTTGATATTAAACTGCCCCAGCAAGCGAATCACTGAGATAATGTGTTTAATTCCAAAATCTTTGGGCCATCCAGTTGTTGCATGGCAGCCTGGCTTCTAAGTAACAGAGTTTGCGAGCACCTCAGCTAGGGTTTTGGCTTCCTTTTCTGTTCGGCATCTTGTAGCAAACACTCCATCGACTGAAGAATTAATTTTCTTCTGATACAAAACGATGCTTGTCTAACATGTAGAAAAGTTTAGCGAAAAGCAAAATGCTCTATCTTATCCAAGTCTGGATGCCATATGTTGCCTATCTATCTGTTGCATGAGTTCAGGAAGTTTCTGCCCTGGGCAAGGATTTGCATTCCTTCTGCGGAGTGTTGCCCTGTGCAAGACGACTTCAAATCCTCTGTTAATGTCTGCTGGAATCTGTCACCTTTTTCTTGATTTACATCACTCTTGAAAGAAGGGTGTTTAGAAACTTTGCTTTGATAGTTTCCTTTGGAACAGGATTTAGTTATGTCTTTCTTTCCGTAATGTGTAATAGATCTGTAAGATGCATCAAGAACAATTCCAGTGCAGATGTGAAATTGAAAGAGATTTTTCCTGACTCCCGTCAGTGGAGTGCCATATCTGGTTGGCTATTCCATTGCAGTTTCTGTCCTTATTTTAATGACCAACACTAGCCCTAGCTCTCTTGTCAGTGTAATCACTATTGTCTCTGTGTTAGTCCTCCCTGAAGAACCAAGATATGAATTTGACTGGCTACCAGGTGATGTTTTTCAAGGAGGTAGATAATGTAGAGTCTTAACACCCCAAGGCAGAAATGCAGTCTTGCATTTTCCTGGGTTGTAGCAGCTTTTGAAGGTTGCTCTGGATCATGGAAACCAACCCTGGGAGCATTTCTGGGATTGCCAGATGAGAACTTACTCAGAGTATACTGTCTTCATTTCCACTGTGCCCGCCTTTGCTTAATGCTTAGGAATATTTGGCGTACTTGTGATTGTATCTGAAATGCAAATATTCCCATGGGAGTTGGGAGCTCTTCACTGCTTTTGCAGTGTTGGAGAAGCAGAAAGGGCAGACTGTGATGGGGATGTTGATCTCCCCGGGCTTAGTCTTTCTGAGATCTACGTTGCCTAGACTTTGTGGAGAAGAATGTGAGCTGAGCTCTCCAGTAGGTCTGGGTTATAGATACAGACAAGGAATTGGGTTTTGTTGTTCCATGTTAGGTAAAGCCCGTGGGCTGCAGGAATCTCATTACCCAAGGAGGGAGAATCCCAAGAGTGTTGGGTATTTATAGAGATATTTCTGCATGAGATGCTCATAAGGATATGTTTTCTGATGTGTTAGTTACAACATTCAAACTGATGTCTGGATAAGTTAGTCATAGCATTAATTGGCTATTAATTCGGTCCTGCAAAGTTTTCATGCCTATTTGTGTGTGTGATATATGTGAAAATTTTTTCTTGAGGCATTAATTTTCAGTAAATTTTTCTACAGTTGAAGATCCAGCAAATGATATCAGCAAGTCAGACTGTTACTGATGCACTTTCATACTATCGTCTTCAATTATAACCTTGTCAGTGTCCACCTTAATATTATCCTAATTCAGATCAAGAAATAAGAAAGCAGGATACAAAATACTGTGATGCTGTTAATAACCAAAGCAGTAAAACAAATGTGCTACAAGTGTGGTAGCACAAATAGACCATAGAAAAATCACTTAAGCATGGGCCATGAGGCAAGAAAGGTGTGAAGGATCCTCCCACTCCCTACAAAATTTTATTTACTTATTTATTGGATTCTGCCAGGTGTTACTTAAGTGTTTTAGCACTCTTTCTAAGACTTAATGAGGGAATAAGAAATGTGATAGACAGCTCCAGATAAGACCATTTTTAGTGCATTTCTGTCACCCTCAAGCTTAGTAATTAATGTTCCACTTCAATAGATGTGCTTGGAGGTGGAGCTGCTGTCGTTTATTGTTACAACTCCTGAAAGGTATCGTAGAGAATTTGAATTCTAATTTCAGTTTCATAAAGACTTTACATTAAAATTCACATTTGGGCTTTTGATACAAAAGGGCTAGTACAACTGGAGATGGAAAAGCAGCATGTAGAATTCTCTCTTGTATCAGGCATTGCTAGAGGTGAGGCTGTGTGTTAGGATTTGGGGAAAGGATTCATCTATCTGTGCATTTCATTTGTGTTCTTAATTGAAAGTTAATGTGCTGTTACAGCAACCAGCTCACAATTAAGTGTCTTCATGTTTTGAGAGGTCTCTGAGAAAATGTGGGTGTTGGGTTGTGGTGTGGTTTGTTTTTTTGTTTTTTTGTTTGGTGTTTTGGGTTTTTTTTTCGCCCCCCTAGTCATCCAATTAACGTACCAGCCTGCCTGGGTGATGGGGGGACATGGGAAGGAACCGTGATTGATTTGTTTATTACTTGGAGATTGGCAGTCCCTCTAGTTAGTTAAAAAGAAAAATTGGCTGCGTGATCCTGATAGCAGAAGGTAATGATTGTGTCCTGAACTTTTGAGAGCTAACCTTACATGGGTTTGTAGAATTTGGAGACCCTGAAGGGTTTGCTGTGGTGTTGTCAGAATTAGTGCATTTCAGTTTTGAGAAAACTTTCTGTATAGGTTTTGCCAGCGAGCATTATTGAGAATCATTTTGTCACTTCACCACCCCACCCCCAAAAAAAATTTTTATAAAAAAAAAGGAAAAAATAAAGGGAGCATTTGGAAGATTGACTTGGATTTTATTTACATACTGGGTAATGGCAGGTTGATGCTTATGCAAGGCTGGGGCTGCAGTGTGCAGTGTGCATGCTTGCTGGACAAGGGAGGCTGAGTTCATAGCTCCCCTCTAGCAATTTTCTGCAGTCACCGATTTAACAACTCCGAGTAGCCTTTCACTGCTCTCTCTCACATCTCCTACCTGTGCCATTCTCTTGCTCAGTGTTTTGAGAAATTTAAAGCCATATAAACATACTGACTGTCCTCTTTTACTTTCTAAATGTGACCTATCCAGGCTTCGTGCTGAATCTGCTGTACATAGTGTGAAAGGTGGGCTTTAAATGTCAAAGCGTGGGATTTAAACTGGGTGGCAGTAACTTCCAGTCGGAAAGCTGGGGATACAGAAGGGATTTGGAGAACCTTTGAGCAGACAAGGAGACAGCAGTTGTATGTGGTGACTCCCATCTGACTTCTTTGGAGCAGATGAGAGCCAAAGAAAGCGAAGAAGAATTTTGTATAGATTGATTAAATAAAATAGATACACCTGTTTTTAATCTTGTTCATTTTTCAGTTTCTGTGGCCATGAATACTGCTGAGCAGTGTTGTGATTTTTCATGTTTTTCTTAAGGTGGTGAAAGTAATTTTCAGATTAAAAGTTCTGGCTTTGAAATTACATTTTTGGTTTGCATATTGTTTGCTCTCAAAAATCCTGTCCAGTTTAAGGTATACCACCGGACTCAGCAGCAACTCAGAAAAATGTTTATAGGCATCTCTGTGACTGCCTTCCCCTTTTTGTTCAGATTCAGGGAGTTGCAGATGTGCACTGCCCATATTTTACTGAGATTTAATAGGTTTGTTAGACTATTTTGCCTCCAAATTGTTCATCCAAGGTAATGAGTTCTTAATAATTGTAGTATAAATCAATGCACCTTCAACTTTATGGTGAAGGTTAGAGGGTTAAACTTTCTTTTTAAATCTCTCCTGTTAGGAATGTAAGTTCAGATGGAGCAGAAGCACGCAGAAGACTGAGAGAGTGCGATGGCTTGGTGGATGCCCTCCTTCACGCTCTGCAGTCTGCAGTTGGCAAGAAGGATACAGACAATAAGGTGAACTTGAGTATTAAAACTTAATGGATGTTTCCATTAATTTAGGCCGAAGTGTTGCACTGGGATCTGACTTCTGTTTGCTAGTATCGGAAGGGGATTATGCTTGCCTCAGAAAGCATAGTAATTATCTTCCTCTCATCTCTGTCGTGATATCCATGGTACTACTGATGGGGCATCAGCATGATGCTGCTATGTTACCTTGTGTGGCTGATAAGGTGAGCAAAGGCAAGTGTTTGATAAGTGGGGAGAGTAGTCCTTTATTGTTGTTGGTGACATTATTGCTATTGTTCTTAATTGACATTTATAAGTGCAGTCTCCAAATCCGAATTGAGTCCCAGCATATTGTGCTTTGCACGATACTAGCAAAGGAGTCCGTTCCCATTTTAAAGACTTTATTCAGCACCATATCTAAAGACTGTGGTGCTTAGACATTAAGATACGTCTTCAAACCTGCAGCACTTTTATTGTGGCTCTTTTTTTAGGTGCAGATTTTTATTAATCTGTTTTTACCATCATCTCATCCTGTGGCGCTTGAAAGCGTATTTATATGCATAAGGAATATCGTAAGTTTAACCTGTTTAAAAAAGGAGCAGCGTACTATTGCTTTATAACACCAATAAGGCTTGTAAAGCATCGTTATTTTATTCTTTTTGAGTCATACCATGTGATGGACTGTACAAGGGAATTATAAAGCCCTGTCACTTAATCAGATAATTTTGGAAGTAGATTTTGTAACCACCTGGTGGTTTCCATTGCAACCTACAGAGCATTGCTCTTGTCAGAGCCCGATGTGCTATGGATTAGCTATTACTACAGGACACCGTGTGTTCTCATTGAAATCCTCACCAGGCCTAGGTTTTGACCCAGAGAAAATTTAATAAAATGGGCCCCTTGGGGATCATAAAGGTTAGAAGAATGAGAGAGAGGCTTGTATTAAAATCAGAAGATCCTTATATGATCATTTTCCGCTGTGTGTTTGATCTTTTGGTGAATTGTATTCTTTATGTGAGATCAGGTGGTATTTTTTATTAGAGAGTTTTCATTTTGAATGGGTACTATTTATGAAGCGCTTCATTTTTGGAAGAATAAAATTGGTTTTAGAACAAGAACAAACCTTAGTTTAAGGGGTCTTGACTAAATCTTCCTTGAAAGCTACATTCTTTTCCTGGGACAGGTGGGCTGCTTTGAAATTCCCCCAAAATTTTGGGGTTTTGCAAATAAGAGGGTGCAATACTTACTACAACATAAATTTTTTTGTAACAGTCTGTGGAGAACTGTGTGTGCATCATGCGGAACCTTTCCTATCATGTCCACAAAGAGGTCCCCGGAGCTGACAAGTACCAAGAACTAGATGCCAGTCAGACTACAAGTATGGGAGGCTCTCAGAAGAAGAAGAAAGATGATGCTGGTTGTTTTGGTGGAAAAAAAGCTAAAGGTATGTGTTGCAGAGAGCTCAGAACTGGAAATGGATTTTGGGGTAAATTTTGCTCTTGCAAGCATATTAATCATGCTGGTTTAGCATGATGCAGTTTGTGGAGGTACGTGTTTGTAGTGATGTGGCATGTGTTCATCTCCCTTGTTGCGTTACTACTAGATATTTGGGATTTTTTTTCCACGATTGCTGTAGTTCTGTTTGGCTTTAAATAGGAGGGGTGCATGCTGACAGATGACACTCTGCTGTTGAACAAAGGTGGATGTGCTCTGCCTCTCCTCTGCGTTGCTGTGTTCTTCCATCTGTCAAATCTACGCTTAGTCCCTCTTGCTGGCTGTATAGCACGTCACAGCCGCTGGAAGCCAGGCCAGCATGCGTTCATCCCCGTGCACGGTAGTCCTGTCTGTACATCTTCCATGCCTCCAGGCTCTCCCATTCGAAAACAAACTAAAAGCCTACCCTCCCGCTCACAACCAAAACATGCAACCTCCCAATTCTGTCACTCTTTCAGTAATTTAAATTGCAAACATGATTTTGTAGCTTTTAATTGTCAGTCACTTTTAGACCTGTTCTCTCCTCTGGGGCATGAGTGTTGCAAATGAGTTTCATTACAAGGGAGGATTAATAGTCTCAGTAACCCCCCTTCCATCTTTCCTTTAGAAAGAGACACTCAAATTATATCTGTTTTCTTTGTTGTTTTAGAGAAATGTCTATTCTAGACTGAATTCAGCGATAATTAACTCCATTTTCTGTCTAGGCTCCACTCTCCTCATTCATGTGTACTCACATCCTGGCTTACTATTTATAGCCACGCCTGAGGAAGGCTTTGGGTCCTGAAAAGCTGATACGGAATTGTTTGAACTTGACGGACTGTGTGCTGTACATTACTCTTCCTTTGATCTGACCTGAACATGTTATTAAAATGCTATGTGTTTCCATACGTGTTAGGGAAGTCATTACAGTGTGAACTTGCTTTTGCAGACTAGTCTGTCATCAACTAGATTCACACTGTATTTTTAAAAAAAAAAAATCAAATCAAAAATTTGTGGGAATCTTTTAATGACTGGGATTAAAACTGAAGAAAGAATTTTACCTGCCCGGCCAGCCTGTTCTCACAGCGAATGACTAAAGCTTCAGTGTGATATCCTCTGGAAACCTTGAACGTGTGCTGACTCGAGCCTGTTCCCAGCCCCTCGCAGTCCCTGCTGATTTGCTGCTCGAGCGCCACACAGTCAGTGGAAACGTTTTTAGAGGTAAAAGCTATGAGTGTGCGCTGTGGGAGGAGGGGAGCGTGCCGACTGAGAGCTGTCACCGTCCTCTCGATGGCGGTGAAAAGGGAGCGCTCTCAGGTGGCTGTCCTTTGTCAAGCCTCTGCCTCTCTCCTCTGGGGCCCACCTGCCTACGCCCTCTGTGGCCGCCCCCCCCATAGTTCCCGTGTATCAGCCAAAGCGTCTGATCACGTCTTTTTGGACAAACTGGCCTCAGAATCATCTGACGCTGAGGATGAACCTGGGATTTCGGCAAGCACCGCAGGTGCTCGGTGACACCTCGGGTTTGGCTCTGTGCGTTCCGCAGGAAATGACAATTTCCGAAGTATATGTGAATGGGGTTCCCTCCCACCACCTTTGCAGTGCTCTTGTTAAAGTGCGCTGTTCTCTAGAGGGCAATCGACTGGTTATGATGCTGAGCTCACAGCTGGTAGCACGCAGATCTGAAGGATGGGATGACAGGCAACTGTTGAGTTTAAAAAAAAAAATAAATTAAAAGCCATTAATAAATATGCTTTTAAAGTCATAAAGAGAAATTTCTTTTTCTCTCTGTTAAATTTATGTAAATACCTGGTTGAACCTGCCTTAATTTTCTCAGTCCAGGACTTAAAAATAGATCAGTTCTCTCCCCATCTTGTTCACTTAATCTTGCAGTGTTTCCATGTTTGTTTTGTTTTATTTTATTTCATGGTCATTGATCACAGCATTTCAAACACCCCTGCAAAAAGGGCTAGTCACCCTTCTGTCCCCTCAATTCTGTGAGCAGCTTTTCATTTAATGAAAAGAAGAAGAAAAAAAAAAAAAAGGTGTGCAGATGAAGACTCGTTTTTTTTCAGCAGGAACAAAAGGGAGAAAGTGGAATATCTGGTTTTGGTTTGGTTTTCTTTAACTGATGAAAGTTCTGTAGTATTCTTGTAATACTCAGGTTCTGAACCTGTTCTGTGAAATTCTGCCTCTCTGTGACTGTTCCTTTGTATTTTCTTCCTTCCTGTAAATTTTTGTTTTTCTTTTGCTGCTTTTCTGGTAATTAGAGGAGTGGTTCAATCAAGGTGAGTCTTTGCAATACTTTCTTTGCATCATCGCCATAATATGCTTTGTTCAGCTTTTATGTGCAAGGCTAAGAGCTGAGATCGAAGTCTTGTTCATTCACCTTCTCTGCTCCCCCAGTGCATCCTCCTCTTCATTTCAGTAGGCATGGAAATCCTCCAGTTGAGTGAGCATTTTCAGTTTGGTCTTCCCACACCGAGAACGGAAAAGACAAGGGTTTATCCATTCCTGGTGTAAGTGCAGCAAGGGAATTGATTGGCAACTGGCCTGATAACCCCATGAGGGAGGGAACACCTGAGTGTGCCGGTTGCCTCGCCAACCCTGTCGTATCAAAGTACAGCTTTGCTGCCTGATCTGGGCAGCAGAAGCCATGAAGACTCAGCAGTTTGGATGTGTATTCTCAGGGAGCCTTGGTATTTTCTCTGCTTGGGCATGCAGGCCTGGGCTGCTGCAACTTTATTACTGGCACTCAGACTAGCTAGATGAAGCTACCCCCAGTAAGTGCCTCGGGGGATGCACCCTTTAGTTTCTTCTCCCAGCGCAATAAGTACAATTTCAATTGGAACACACAAGGCTGAGGCTAAACTTTGCCTCCCTCGCTTCTCAGCGGGGAAGTTGTTAGGCTGTGAGTGCCCTGGAGACTTCCAGTGTGTTACTGAGACTGACTGGGGGTAAAGGCAGGGTCATTGTCAGTTTGTGACTCTTGCTTCAGAGGGTTCTGGAGGGTTGAGCCAAAGGCAAGGAGTTGGGATGGGGGGACACACACCTAATTGCTCCACTCAACAAACGGTGCTCAGTAGTGTACCGGGGGACGCTGCTTTTAGACGATGACTGGTGAGCCTGTGCAGGATGGGCATGTTGGCAAGACAGAGCTCAGCCCTTGCTTTCTGTCACTCCGCTGCGGTCCGGTTCAGCGGGTGTATTAACAAGCACAGTATTGACTGGTGGAGAGGGGACCCAGCAGGGTTGTTACGAAGAATCTCTTTCCCTTCAATTTTTTTTATTTTTTTTTTTTTAACCAGAAGGAAAGCTTTTGGGAATTAAGCCTTCAGCAAAAATGGTCTAGGTGAAGAGCTGTTTTGATTATCCAGTAAAGAAAAAACGACATTTGAGGAAGATCAACAACAACATTAGTGCTTAATAACACTGGGTCACACTTCAAAGTCTGTACTGAGTTTCTGACATAATGAAAATGCCGAAGGTCATGTTTTGGTTGTTTCTTACATAATGAAAGGGGCAGGGGGTGGTACAGGGAAAGAATTTTAATCCTGCTGTTTCAGAGACTGTAAATTGCATCTTGCACAAGCAAGTCTCATGTCAGGCAGTTTTCCCAAACCAGAGTGCTGTGCCAATTCCTACAGCCAGGTCTCATAAAACAGACCTGTCAGCAGGCATCTTCAAAGCTGTCTGTCTCTTGGCAAAGTTTGGAGCCATGATGCTGATCCAAGAGCATCGTCTTTTCTCTGGCACACCTTGGGCTGGAAACATATAGAGGGCAGGGGGATGTACAGAAGGGCAGAAATGGAAATGGTCAAAAACAGGATCGTAAACTTCTCTACTGCTAGTGTGGTCGTTTCAGCATCCCTGTGCACTAGCGTTGCTGACAGGCTTGAGCAACAGAGGGGGTGCTCAGCTGCAGAAGCTGGCAGTGAAGCTGGTTTCCTCATGATAGCGGTCAGGCCAGGGGGTGGCTGAGAGGTCTGGGATTGGTAGGCTCTTGAACTTTTGCTAAATTTGGTCACCTTTTTAGAAACTCCAAGCCAATGTTTGTAGGTCCTGTGAAAATCAAATGGGGAAAAATTTCAGCTGGACCGCAGATTGAAACCTTTGCCTTCTAGATGGATTTCTGTTGGAGTCTTCTTACAGCTTGGTCGCCTTCTTTCTATAGGAAAGCCCTGGAAAATGTAGGTGCTTTGGGTATTTCTGAACCTGGCCCTTGCTCAGTTTGATTAAGCAAGTAATTTGTAGAGTTGAAATCCCCTTGGTCAGGGCTCTGTGCTCTGAATTGCTTCCATTCGTAAACAGCTGGCAGCTTCTGGTTTGAACAGACATGGTTTTGCCTGCGAGATGGGTTAGTTTCTCAGAGGGCTGAGACACAAACTAGCAAAGGCTTCGTTGAAGACTGCCAGCATTTGCAGTCTGGGCCAGAAGTTGAGAGGCAGCAGGGGAAGATCACAGAGCACCGGTGGAGTGTGCTGTCTTAATGAAAGATGGTTTAGTAAATGGGCAGTTGCTTCTGCAGCGCTGGCTCAAAAGAAACAGTGGCCAGCACTGCTCTCCTGGACTCTCTCTTCCTTAAAAAGTTGTGCACAAATACATACTGCTTCCTAAACAGCGCACTGGAAAGGAGGGAACTCTTACTGTGCCATCTTGGTTGTGCCATCTTGGTTCTGCAGGGCTAATAGAAATGCCAACCCCCAGCCTTTACTTTATAGAGAGAACTTCTGAAATGAGTAGTTGTGCTGAGTAAGGGCTGGCTCTCCAAGTAAATGTTGTGAGGTTTAAACTAGCTAATTCCAGAGACATGAAATTTGGGGTCATGTGAAGAGACAGTTTGTCCTACTTGTAGATAAGATGCAGTCACATTTATTGGTCTGCCTTAAGTCTGTAATCTTTCCTAAACACTGACTTCCTTCCCCCCCCTCCCGCTGCCCTGCTTTTTCCTGTCAATGCTCTAAGGGTCAGCAAGGGTTTACAGCCAGTAACTGGGTTCAGCTGCCATTGTGAGATGTAATGCCCTTTGGTGATACACAGCATTTTTGCTTTCTGGTATTTGGTTCCCCAAGAAACGTGTTTCTGGCGCTTTCATGGAGCGAAACATGATGGAGGGCTGCAACACGCAGCTAATTGCTGTTCCTTCCTTTAGAAAAGATACCTTTCAAAGGAGTGGCGTGGTACCTGGCTGCACAACCTTTTGGCAGCTTGTATGGGCTTTTTCATACTCTACATAATTAAGCAAATTACTTCAGATGAACAGAATTTCTAGATGCATGTTTTGTTTTGCACAGTAGTTAAAGTTGGCTGGTATTTGGTGCTGGCATTTCAAAACAAAAGTGTGCAATATTTCCAAAGAAAGGGAGGGGATAGAATACTATCTTGAGGGGTTTTTTTTTTTCCCTCTTGATGTTATTACTAAATATTCATATTAGTACTTAAAATCTCTATTTCTTCTCTATACGGTACTGCATATGTTTGGCCTTTTGTCAAGTGGAAAGGTAGAGCAGCCCATTGAATTCGCTGTGCAGAAGCTGTACTGGCTCCCTGCTGTACCAGGGCAGGGACTGGCCTTTCCCATTTCATGACCTGTTCCCAGTCAAGAGTCGGACTAATCTCCACATTACGTTTTCAAGGACCATTTTCCTGTTTGCTTTTAAGCATCCTGACTGGTGGAGCTCTCGGCCCTTCCTGTAAACCTCCGTTAGCAGCCTGGTAGAGTCCCTGTTCAGAAGCCACCTCTGGCAGTTTAAACTGTGTTGTTCTGAATTCATCCCATCGCACCTGCTTCCCCTGTTCCTGAGGGAGAGGGAGTAAATAACTTGATTTTCCCCCTCAGAATAATTTGGGAAAGCTAAATTGTACACTGCTGTCCTCAGAAGCCATGCAGATTCCTGCACTTCAAAATGTCTCTCTGCTCTCTGACTTCTCCATGGCAAGGTGCTTGCTTATCCCATCGCATCTGTGCGGGCTTACCCAAGGCAGTGTGTCTCCTTGGGGGGAGAGGAAGGGATGAGAATTAACCCTTTTCCCCCCCCCCAGCTGTTTACGAAACCTTGAATTCCCAACCTAACTAAAACTAAAGTCCAGGTTTTGTTCTGCTTTCTATGAAGGATTGTGTGAATTAAAGCTGATGTCATGGTTTGAAACTGTCTCTTAGCAAAGGTATGGAATTGTTTTCCATTAGTGTCTAATAAATAGTTAAAATGGCACACCAAATGGCACACTGAAGGGCAATTCAGGGTTAAGCTGCTGGCTGCTGTCTGTACAATATATTAACAATATATTAAATCTACGCCTTCCTGCCCGATAGTCTAGTCGCAATGAGAATAGAGGCTGCAAAGCAAGCCTGTTGTATGTTGCTCTGCTGCTCAGCTTCTGCTTCAGCTAAGCTTCAGATCAAAATTCCTCTGTGAAAATAACAAGTGAATACGGAGCTTCTGAGAAAGGGGTGTAGCTTTGCCCAGAAGGGAAATGGCACAAATTTCCAAGATTTTAAGCACTCTTAAGACCCACTGAAATGCTAGTGCTAAGCATGTTTGTGGATCAAGCTGAAAGTAGCACGGATTTTTGTCCCCAAGTTGCTCATGCTGAAACCACAGCTATGCAGCTGGATTGCAAGTCAGATACGTTACAAATACAAGTAATAGCCTGTGATTTATATTCTGAGTCTATATCTTCTCTCATCTTGTAGATGCACATGACAGGAACTTACCTGTCAGTATGCTGACAGTCTTTTCCATCTGTTGTCTTATTTTTTTGCACAGGAAAGAAGAATGGAGATTTGGACAGGAATTTTGATACACTTGATTTGCCTAAGCGGTCTGAAGCAGCAAAAGGTAACGCTAGCGTGTTTGCTTTTGGAAATAACAAGGAGCCTGGGAGCTGGAGGCTCTTAAAGGAACTTGAGACGTGAGCATATAATGTAAAATAAAAGAAATAATAGATGGGTTAGTGCTTGTTGTTATCCAGTATTCAATATGGGATATAACCAGCTTTTATATAAAGCTGCTAAATGGGTAGAATCTTGTAGAAGCTCACCTGATTTGGTGTTAGGTGATCGTAACTCCATAGAGGGGTGAGTGCATGCTCTCTTCCTTTACAACTCCATTGGCGAATTGCCTGCACTAGACATGAAATGTAAGGAGTTACGAAATGCATTAGGTGAGTGTACTTATCACTAACTTCTTCCCTCCCCTGGCGTCTCTCTATTTCTTCAGTGTTGCAACGAATTGGAGAGTGAGGGCAGGGGATGAGTTCAATTTTTGTGTCTTTACTGATAGTCGGTCTTCTCCTGAAGACAGTATTCCTCCCTGTAGTGTCTGTAGTGAGTAGTACTTGTAGTTTTCCAAAATCTGGAGGTTTACAGAAAAATTCTTCTGTGTTGTGCTTTTGTATTTCAGCTCTGGCAGAAGTGAAATCTTTCACAAATAGTCTGTGTTCCCTTCCTGCATACATGGTGCTCTTTTTAATTGGAGATTAGGAGATGGTTTGGGATCTCATCAGACTTCCTGCAGCATTGGGCGGTGTTTTGAGACTTGCACAGGTTTTCACTTTAAGTGTGTGCAATGTCATTGCAAAGATTCAGCCATTGTCATGGCAACGGCTGCGGTGCCACCCTGTCAGCCTAGCCTTGCAGGAAAAGCTCTCCCAGAAAAGCTCTCCCGTAGCACCCTCACCTTAGTGATCTGTGAGTACCCAGAACTGTGTGAGTATTCTTCAGAATACTGCACTGCGCCTGGAGCACACCTCCTCCTCCTCCTCCTTCACCGACCTTGGTGTCAGCAGGGTCCTTCCCAGCAGGCTGGTCGTGGACAAGATCTTGGGAGAGGGACATAGCCAGGACAGCTGACCCAAACTGACCAAAGGGATATTTCGTACTACATAACATCTGCTCAGCCATAAAAGCTAAGGAGCAACTGCTATGCCTACTGAAGCCCTGCTTCCCTTGAAGTGGCTGGACATCGCCTGCTGATGGGAAGTAGAGGATAAATATTTTGTTTTCCTTTGCTTCCACGCATGGCCTTTGCTTCTGCTTTATTAAACTGCCTTTATCTTGACCCATGAGGTTTTTTTCCATCTTATCCCTCCCCTGCTCCCCCTGCTGAGAAGGGGAGTGATAGAGCAGCTTAGTGGGCATCGGGTATCCAGCCAAGGTCAGCCCACCACATCTGACTATGTATCTCATGCTAGATTAGGTCAGGAGATTAATCCCACAGCATTTTGATAGAAACCCTTTGACAGACAAAAAGGCATGAAAAACTATTCATTTGTGTGCTAAGAGTAAAAAGTAAATGCAGTCAGTGATACAGTATTGTTCGCTTTTTTACTAGTAGTTTCCTGCTAGGCATCTAGTTTACATGAGAGTTCCTGGATGTTATCGGCTCTAACAAGATTGCTAGGACTTTGAATTGTTCAGTAAGATAAGACAAATAAAATTGAGGTTTTAAAACCCGTAAAAGCTCTGGTCAGATCTATGCCATAAAGTATAATTGGCTCTGATGAGATCAGCTCTCAGCTGAAGCAGAACCTCGTTACTAAGATTGAAAAATCATGCAAGTTTTAATGATCAAAAGCACTCAGTTTGAGTGACACAATGAAGTGCTATTTCAAAAATCAACAATTATAGATTAATCTCTTTCATGTATTATTAAAGCCATATTAAAGTGCATTTTCAGCTGGAATCTTTGTGGGCAAATGAAACTGAAGTAGTAAGATGCCATGCAGCAAATTAACACTGCGGTAGTTAACAAATACTGGGATGCGGTGTTAAGTTTCCTGTAATCTTATCGTCAACATCCACGGCGCTTATCTGGTGGATCTGAAGATGGGTTTTCAAGAACTTGACATCATGATTTCCCTACAAAATGTTCTTAGGTATGATCACTGAGCTTAATTGATAGCGTTCTTACAATCGCTTGAAAAACCACAAACTAGAAGCAGTGAACTAGTTCAGACCCATTTTCTATCATTCTGGGAACTGTGTCTGGTCTCCAAACTACCTTAATTGCGGGAATCTCAGGCTGTACTGTAGCTGAACATCACAAAACCAGAAACTTTGGTAGTTTCTAGTTGGGGGGTGACGGCGGGTTAGTGTCTGTGTGGGCAGCAGAGGTTTTTTCAGTCTTTGTTCAAGACACCTTAGGAACACGTTCATATCCTGAGCAGTCCAAACAGTTGTGTGAGTTATTACCTAGCTTAAATGCTAGTAATTTTTTTTTTCCTGGAATTTGTTTGCTCTGGAGAAGAATGAATGAACAAAGGCAATTCTTTTTTTCAAAATGATGAACTAGAATCTCCTTTTCTTCTGATTGCTCTTGGTTTTTTAATAGAAATCAGATTTTGCTGCCGCGCAGCATTTGAGCAGCCCTGAAACCATTTCTAAGCCTTTAATAATTTTATGTGCTAGATTCTGGCAGGGGAAAGCTTCCAGTTCAGGGTTGTTATCTGTGGTAAACTGGATAATGTCAGATGGGAGAACTTGCAGTGCTTTCAGAAGCTGTCTCATCTGATATTAAAAAATAAATATATGTGCTCTGGCAGTGTCCAGAGTACTGCTGTCCTCATGAGGAAAGATTGTGGAAGAGAAGCTTCTTGCTTCCTCTTTGTTGAAAGGAGAGTATTTTTTTTCTGACAGTTGGAGAGAGAGAGGATAAATTTTGGGGGTAGTGATAAAAGCTTGCATAGAGCCATATGAGAAGGGGACAGCCCTGATGAGAAATTATGAATGCTGTCCTCAGGACCTTGCTAAATTTAGTACTTCCAAAATTTTCTGCTTCTCGGGGGGGAAGTCTTGCTGAAATCCCTTCCCCAGTATAAAGTAGGTCACTGATCGTGATGCTGGCCGTCTCCTCTGCAGCGTATTCTCTTCTGCGCTACCACGGTGCAAATGCCGTTTTCTCCTGTGTGCACATGAAATACATAGCATAGTATGATTCCTTTGCTTTGTTTGCAGACTCTGTATTTCTGAGCAGGAATAGTGACGGGAGGCTCATGCGTTGAGGGGGAAGATCAGGATTAATCATATCTGTGCAGAGGAAAGCAGTTGTCTCAGATGGCAGACTGTGCGATAAGGTTTTCTGAAAAGAATTAGCACTGGTACGCGTCAGCCCTCTGAAGATGTTACAAAGGTTATAACATTTAATCCCCCTGATGTGAAGGTGTTGGATTGTCCACCTCTGTTCATCAGTGCTGGAACATGGGAGAGTGAAGTCCAAAAGAGCAAAACAGCTTTTTATACGGAATCAGGAGGTTATTCCTAATTAAATCCAGACCTCTGTGCTATTCCGTTTAAGCAAATCTCATGGCTTCTTGTTTATGCACACGTACATCCCGTGGCATAAAAGTCGGTGCTCAAAGGTGCTTTGGATGTTGAAGTTCAGCTATGGTTTCAGTTTATCTCATTAGGGAGTTTAAAGTTTTCAGCCATAAGGAGACATGTGCAGGTGCATTTCAGCCTGGTGGATGAGCTAACTCATTCTCTCCTTTAAATCAGTTATTAAAGTGGTTAGTAATTTAACTTTTCCATTGTGATTAAGCTTATTTCAGCTTTAATGGGAACATAAGTTTAGGAGAGAGTCACGCAGAAATACTGAATTAGTGCTAAAGCTTCTTATAGTTGAACAAGGCTATTTTGTTGCAGCAAGGACCTCACAGAAAAGCTGAATTTATTTGAAAGCTCAGCTTTGTGTGTACACTGACCCTGGTCAGCAGCCTATGTAAGTAGGGAATGAGATTTTGGGTGAACTTGTCAGCAGGTGAATTTCTTCTGTCTCCATTATCTGAAATCCTCAGTCACTTTCCACATAGCCTGATGCTGATGATAGATTTTCTGTTCCAGAAGGTGAGTGTTTAAATTCACTTATAAATCTTTGTGTTGCTGCTCCAGGAAATGAGACTTCCTGGCACTGTCAGGGTAATGACTTTAACTTAGTAGATTACAAAAATACGGGCAATTTGTCTTCAGCTAAAGGCAACATATAGTGGGGGGGAGAGAAACTTCACTGAAGCTTTACTCTGACTTTAGGTTTGTAATTAAGATTAGCTGCTGTTCTCATTTCACTGCCATTTTAATTTGCTTTCTTTAAATCTTTACAAGTTGACTCAAGCACTCACCTGCCCTTTCCAGTTCCCTTCAATCATTAATTTTGATTGTCGTATTGTGAATAAGTGAGTAGAACTGATTGATTAATGGTGCCATCCCCACCCCTCCTGTGCCTGATAGTGGAATTTGAGGGACTGGGAAGATCTCATCTGTGAGAGCAAGTAACGTGTTCTTGTATTAACATCTTTTTAAGTATTTCATGCACGTTGTTGAGAATTCCTATCAGAATTATTAAGTATCTCTTATTTCTGTTGCTTTACTAAGTAGAGTGTTCATTTTGGTCCCGTGTGTTTTTCATAATTTACAAAGCAGAGAAAGATTTCTCATCTGTCTTCCAGTGCTTTGAGTCAGAGAAAATTTATTACCTTGAATAGGGAAATTCCCATATGGAGCCTGCCCTTGCCAAACTTTCTCCAGCCCGTTACCTGTAAATTCTCGTTCTTTTTCCCCAACATCTGTGAGGAATTTGGAGCAGGCACCTGTGGATTTTTCCTTTCTCGTGTACACACTCTTTCCAGAGCTGACTGCTATCTGTTCTGGACTACTGTGCTTTTATTGTCATAATCTTCTTCAATTCTTAGGTTGAGCCACTTGTTTGTTCAAAGCTGGGTTGAAACATGGCAGTGGCTTGCTTCCTGGCCTGCTGAGCTGTGCTCTACAGGTGGAAACTCTTTATTTGTGATCTTTATGATCTGTTAAATTTGAGCATGTAGAACATAAATTTTAAGTTCAGGGCTGAAACGGAAGGGTTTGAAAAAATTGGGGGGGG
>VZTL01058433.1:115-28242 GCA_013400535.1 Scopus umbretta | reverse complement strand
GGGTGGGGGGTGACGACGGGAGTTGGAATGTGAATTGGAGATCCAGGAGTACTATTACATCATTTGTCTTGTTTCTGCCCTATGTATCTTCTGCCAATGAAAAGAATAAGTCTGAAATAGCTTCTTGTTCTTCTTAACGTGACAACTCAAGCAATTTGAACTAATACCGAGTGCATTATAGAACAATGATTATTTTCATTTCAAGTAGACTGGCCTAAGCCTTTAAGAGGTGTAGCCTATATTGACACACTGTGGCCCCTTCTGTGTTGTAATGATGTGTGCGTTTCTTGTATGAGTCAGATACAGAGAGGATTTAATGGTTACTCACTTAGCATGGATTTTAAATGGAGTGCAAAATTCTGTCACCAATAGTTAACTTGACAAAAATACATTAAAACAGAAAATCATCCCAGTAGGAGTGTTGTTCTTTTCACAGAGGTTTTTTTAGAGAGTTTACAGACAACACAATTTCTCTGTAAACTCCAGATGAGGTGAGCCGTGATGGGTGGTGGTGACTCATCTGCAGAGGCGAGAAGGTGTTTTTCCTTGACTTCTGCCTCAGTCCTAGTCCCAGTACGTACTCTAGGGTACCTAAAAGGAAACTTCCTATAGGAGTGTTTTGTGATTAGAAATGTTTTGCGGTTCTTGAGAAGTTTTATGTAGGCCAATAAGGCAGGAGAAGGAACGAGTAGAAGGGTCTGCCTTGCCTTTCAGGGACAGCTGACTTTGAAACCTGTTGAATAAACGCTGCTTCATTGTTGTGATGTTCCCTGTCACTAGCTATTCTCAGTTCTTGTTGCCTGTTGCCAGGATCCGTCGGTTCTTTATGGTAGATTTGTGTCATACCCATGCAGAGCTGCTGGACTTCATTGCTAAACCAGCCCTAGTAGTTAGTGATTGTGCTGGTTTTGGCTGGGGTAGAGTTAATTTTCTTCACAGTAGCTAGTATGGGGCTGTGGTTTGGATTTGTGCTGGAAACAGTGTTGATAGCACGGGGATGTTTTCGTCCCTGCTGAGCAGTGCTGACACAGAGCCGAGCCCTTTTCTGCTCCTCACCCCACCCCACCAGTGAGCAGGCTGGGGGTGCACAAGGAGCTGGGAGGGGACATGGCCAGGACCGTCGACCCCGATGGTCCCCAGGGGTGTCCCACAGCATATAACATCATGCTCAGCATATGGAGCTGGGGGGAGAAGGAGGATGGGGGGGACGTTTGGAATGATGGCGTTCGCCTTCCCAAGTCACCATTACACTTGATGGAGCCCTGCTTTCCTGGGGATGGCTGAGTACCTGCCTGCCAATGGGAAGTAGGGAATGAATTCCTTGTTTTGCTTTGCTTGTGCACACGTCTTTTGCTTTGCCTATTAAACTGTCTCTGTCTCAACCCACAAGTTTTCTCCTTCTTACTGTTCCGATTCTGTCCCCCATCCCACGGGGGAGCGTGAGCGAGCTGCTTTGTGGCATTTAGCTGCCTGATAGGTTAAACCACAACGGTGATTCACAGTCTTGTCTTGTGATAAGCTCACCTTGCTGCACAGATGTTGCATAAAATAAATCACTAGCACAATTCTTAAGGATTGTTCTTTCCTTGTTGCTTTTGTGCAGGTAGTAAGCCTTGAACACCTTGGCCTTTGAGGGATGTTGTCCATGGAACAACCTCTGTTTCCTTCCACATAAATCAGTGGCATAAGGTTTTAAAAAACCAAAACAACCCCCACCTATTTTTAACAGGTATTGAACTAGCTGAGCAGTTAAAGCAGCAGATTTTCCCCAGACAAGCATGTTTTTCCCCACAGGTACCTATGGTGAGAGACTGTCATGCAATGCACTAAACAGCAGCAACTAGACAAAATCTTTTGGGCTTTTATCTTGGTGTATGTTGCTGCTGCAACAGGACTTTGGCAAACACATAAAGGGCACAGTTATGCTTTTGTATTGTGTTATATTGCTAGAATCTGGATTTAATAAAACAAAGTGCTGTGTTGTGTAGGAGTCATCAAACCTTTGTAGAGGGAGGTAAGTTATAGCACTCAACATCACTGAGCGTCCAAGGTTCTCTTATGGTCTGCTTGGGTTTTATGTTACTATTCATTTGATAGGACAAGAAGAAATGGCCTCAAGTTTTGCTAGGGGAGGTTTAGATTGGATATTAAGAAAAATTTCTTCACCGAAAGGATTTTCAGGCATTGGAACAGGCTGCCCAGGGAAGTGATTGAGTCCCAGGTATTTAAAAGACATGTAGATGTGGCACTTAGGGATGTTGTTTAGTGGTGGACTTGGCAGTGCTAGGTTTACAGTTGGACTCGATGATCTTAAAGGTCTTTTCCAACCTAAGCGATTCTATGATTCAACCATTTGTAGAACAGATTGGTTTTCTTCAAGTGCTTATATCCTTTTAGCCCTCTCTTGACGTACAGGTGACTCAAGTGAAGTTTGTAGTTCAGTAGTTAGCTACTTACGGCAGTGTTTGTCAGCCACTAGATACTTCTTTTCTTTTTTTTTTTAATCCACTGACATATGCATTGTCTTAGCATCAGCATTGCCTGGAGGTGGAAGATGCACGTCTGCCGTATCTGTAGTTTTACTGCCATCATTGGTGGGTGTGATTACTTGCAGTCATGTAGGCATTTAATATTGTATATTTGTAGTAGCTATTTTTCCAGGAATATTCAACTAACAATAAGGACTCACAGTTCAATCTTGCTTCTCTCAAATGTGTACAACTGTCTGAATTCTGCCGCTAGTTCTTTTCACTTGTTAATATGATTCTATCCTACAACATTCTCACTTTGGAGACTGCGAGGAAACAAATATTTTTCTGGGACAAATACTAATGGTATGGCTGAAACCCTACACAGTAACTGTGTACAGTAATGCTGCTGAGGCTCTCTCAGCTCTGCTGTGTGGGGTTTAGTTATTCCACTAAATCATGTGAGAGGCATTTGAGACCGTTGCAGGACCAGCTCTTACTCTGGTGTTATCGGTCTGCTCAGGAATGTGAAGAATAGTTTTGGCTTTACGTTCTGGTGGTTGCTACCATGTTTGTCAAATTGTTGCTCTCTCGCTTCTGAGAACGCCTCGACATTGCAGCTCTGAGCCATGCTTTCCGGTCCCTTGCTTTGTCCGTGGGGACATCCAGGCAAGAGCTGTGTTTACAGATGAGACAGGCTAGATGCCTGGGAGAGTTGAAACGGTATCTGTGGAACAGAAAAGCTCTTGCAGCTGTAGTAAGGGGAAGCACAATGTTTGTGTGACTAGACTATCCTATAAATTGCCCAGTTAAGGGGGATTTACTTTTGTGTCAGGAAGATTTGAATTGGGAACTTGAAGAGTTCTGCTACGTGAAAGGCATATATAACGAAGGTGAACTGAAGAAATTTCAACTGTGATAGCTATATGCCTCTAACACCTCCCCACCCCCAATATGGACACTTTATAGTGTGAATGTCTTTTTCAGTTTTAGGTTATGTAGCTTTGAAGTGTGAGCTGATGGAGCAGTGGAAAACAACTGCTAAGACAGGAACACAGGAGGAGCAATTGTAGTGGCGTGAGAGTTTCATTCAGCTCTATTTATACAGGGCTGAGAATGTGAAGCTCTTCGTGAAGTCATAAGGTTGTTCTTGTCCGTAAATCCTTGGCTCTGCTATAATTTGTTTGCCTGTAGAGCTCCTCCTTTTCCCTCTGTTCTCTATCTCTGTCTTTACAGCTAGAGGTCACATGCAAGATGAGTTAGGAAGACAACTTTCTTTCTGAATTGTTTCAAACTCCTCCTTCTGAATGAGAAAAATCTGACTCACCTCTAAGGTACTTCGGTTATCCTGGAAATAGTGAATGAACATCCACACCTATTCCTCCTCTTTATCATTCTTGTGTGTTCTTGAACGTTCAGTCTTCCCCGGTGCGTGGAGGGGAAAAGCTGGCAGTTGAGACAAGATTCTCCCTCTCCACCTTTAGGTCCTTCTACCTGTGGCTCTCATGGGACTACAAAATAACTGCAGTAGCCAGCTTCTAGCTCTTCCTTGCCTGAGGCTGACACCCAAGAATATAGATCTATCGTAATAACTAGCAGTATCTTCAAAAGGCAAGAATCCCTGGTGGTAAATTCCCTTTCCATCTTGATGTGAATTGGTGGCTAAGTTATAAATGCACAGAAAATGAGACTTATGTATGTGGTTACAACATCTTAAGCTAGAACAGCCTATGTATACTTGCATAATAAAGTAGCCTATGAAAAACTAGACAGCAGGAACTCCACTCAAGCACATGGTAATTACAGCAGCTGCTAAGGAGATGGAGTGATCTGGAGCTTCAGCAAAAGACAGAGCTGGAAGTAAAAAAGTCTCATTTTTACATTCCAGCATTGCTAGTGACTTGCTGAGTGGCCTTAGGCAAGTTAATTGCATGTAGATGCCAGGGCTATAGTGAACTCGCAAAGCGTCTGCTACTTCCACTGCCTTCACTAGAATAATCACTGGTATTTTTTTTGCTGCTGTGATAACCAGTGCAGACTGAGTGTACTTGATATGTTTGTAAAACGAGCAAAGTTCTGTCAAGGTATTGTGTATAACAACAGTTGCTAGCACCACAGTGATAGAAAAATCAAATAAAAACATAATTTCTGTTGAAGGTGGATATTAGTGGCTTGCCCCAGTGGGATATTGTGTGAATGGACTGAGGAGTTATGTTGCAGAGAGTATTTTAAAAATCTGTAATACTACAAATTGCATTGAATTCTTGCTATGCATATTTACACTTTCTGTGTAATTTTAGGGAGAAGTTCAACTGTGTTAATGTATGATGCTCTGTATAGATATGTATATAAGAGAAACCAATACATAACTCAAGATCCTGGCAAGTTTTACAGCCCAGCTACAACATCTACTTCAGTTATAGCAATGTGTGCTCTCTGGTAATGCAGGACCTTAACCCTTCAACCACTGACTGGATTTTCTTGTCCTTTATACTTGGCTACCATTTCTGATGATAAAATAGTTAATGTTGGAAAGTGATAGCTGTCAGTCATGTTTTTTTTCTTTTTACAGCCTTCCCTGTACTGGTTGCCCAAGCTAAGAATGGTTAATACTCCTCTTTCTCCACCCTTTGGTTTCTGTATATGTTTTTGCATGTCTCATTTAGCATTTCTATTCTACAAGCAATTCTAATTGTTACTCTAAAATAGGATGCCTGTTATTACAGCGTATAGCTCATCATACAGATGCTACTCAAGGACTCTTTATAAAATGAGAATGTGCCAAGAAAGTCTGCCAGGAATAAAAGCAGGAGTTGGTGGGGAGGTGCTTATCCCACGTAACTGTAACTGCCTCAGTCTTGGGACTTAGTCACTGCAGTGAAAAATTCACTCACTCCGTCCCTCCCTCTCTCCATCCCTCCCTCTCTCCCGCCCTCCGCCCCTCCCTCCCTGCTGCATTATGTCAGATTTCAGCCATGCCACTCACTCAGGTTTGGTTAAGAAACAACAATGAAAGCTCAGAGACCTCCCCTCCCTGCCCTTTTAGCACAAGCTTAAAAAATGAGATGATACTTTGAAGAGGGGTGTGAATCATCAGAAAGTTGTCCTGATCACCTAGCCAGTATCATCGTGAAGTGCAAGGAAGGGGAACTTGGCTTCTGTCAGAACTCAGAGATGAAATTTCATGTCAAAATCAATTACAAAAACCTTGTTGCACAAAGGTACAGTTGTCTCTAGTGTCCATCAAAAGTACCGCAGCGAAGTTCTGCTGACGAAGCTACTTGACAAGTTAAGAGAAGAGCAGAAAGTTTCAGAACAGCTGAGGCAGAAAAATGGTGTAATGTTGATTTAAGTCCCTTGCCAGTTTTCCAGAAATAGTGTGTGCATAAGTAAAGGAAGTAGTTACAGCTCTGGGTGAGTATTATGAAGGCTGTGCCTTTGGAGTAAGAGGAATGTGGATAGCTTTCTCTGAGGCCTATGTGACTCAGATGCTTTCAAAACTCAACACTAGTCAGACATCTCTCAAATCTTACTTAAAGCATCTGTCTGGGGTACTCTGGCTGTCCTGTCTGGTATTCTTTTGCCCACAAAAATGCAGGCTATAAGCCCCATAATTAGGCATTGGAACAGGTTCCCCAGAGAGGTTTTGAAGGGTTCTCTATCATTGAAGGGTTTCAAGACCTGACTGGACAAAGCCATAAAGAACTTGGCCTAAATTCAGCATTGAGCCTGCTTTGAGCAGGAAGGTGGCCCAAGTGACCTCCCACGCTCTCTTTCAACCTAGCTGTTTGTGTGACTCTCATTAACTGATTACAAAGTCAGCCAGAAAATGTCTGTCTGCAAAAAGCCAGCACGTATTTTTCTAGGGGCAAGGTTTTTCCAAAACAACTTAATCCATGACAGCTAGCTAGGTGACTCAGGTGGGAAGAAGAATGGGCTCGCTTGCCCATGGAACCTGGGAAAGGAGAATATATGCAAAATGCATCTTAATTGTTGGATCTCAGGTTGATTGATTCCCCACCCCTGCCAAGGTATGGCTTTTTAAAAAGACAAATACATTTTTACTTACAATATGTACTTTCTCTGGTGTCAGCACAGTAAACCATGGAGTCTTCACAACACTACGTTAATCAGTCTTTGAGGGTGTGCTTGTAATAGCTAATGATGGGGAAGAGAAAGAGGTATAAAAATGAAATAGTTGTGTGACTGAACTAATTGCTAGTTGAGGTACTAGAGATCAGGCAAGGAGGCCTTTCTTATAATGCAGCCAAGACAAGGGAGGTACACGCAGTAAGGTGTCTAGCATTTTTTCCACTTTTACTTGAACAATATTTATTAGAGTTAATGGAGAGCTTTAATCATGGAGTTAATCTGAAAATTAAAATAAACTGGAATGTCAAATAACCTGTGCATTCTAAATTGCAGAAGTCACTGATGCTCATTAGTCAGACTGAAGCTGCAGTTGTGTTTTACAGAAAGGCAAATAAAGAGAATAAAAAAAATTAAGACTTCTGTTTTCTCAGCATTAATTTCTGGTGCGTTTACCTACACAGCTGCTGCAGTCCTATTATCTGACTCATTACTTTGTAAACCACTTTGAGATATCTCGAATGTGAAAGCTGCTATATAAAGCCATATTTATTTCTATAACCCTGAGTGCTCTGCACAGGTTTAAAAGCTCCCCCCTTCTCCAACATGACAGGGGAATGATATGACTTAATGTGCCATATACCTCTAACTGTGGATTGAAGAAAAATGACCTTGAACTGAGAGGCAGGCATTTTCATTGTAAAGCAGACGCTTAAATTTACCTGTCAACTGGAGGGGGGGGAAATCTTACCTCCACATGGTTTAGAAAGCAATGTCAAACCAACTGTTCGTTGCTCTGAACCCGCTGAGAACTTGATTGCTGACCTAGGCACTTTCAGGTGATCAGTGTGAATGTTGATCAATATGTGTTAGAAAGGAGAGCGTTTTTATTTCAGCCTCTCAAACCATTAGTTTCAGCCCTGATTTTTCTGTGTCTCAGTCATAGGGAAAACTGGAAGTCTATAACAGTGTGAAATGTTATTTATCTGTTTAGGGATAGACCATCGTTTAGGCTTATCTGGAAGGAGGATATGTGAAGAGCAATCCTTCTACCTCATGTCCAGTTCAGTCATGTTTTGCACACCTTGTGGTCTCCTTGTTTTACTGAATATATTGTTGCTTCTGTAGCAGACATTTAGAGCAACTGCATATTCTTTTTTACCAGTCACCTCAGTAAACTGTAAGTACCCGACACACTGACAGTCCACTTGAACAGGTCAAGCCTAGATAGGCAAGGCAGAAATAGAGTTGGGGAGAGGGGGACACGGACTGCTGAAGCGGTTGTACAGTTGCACGGCATTTCAGTGGCAGAGCTGGGAGCAGAGCTGAGGTTTCCCGATTCCTAAAGCAGTATCTTTCTTGCTGGCTTATGCTAACAAGCCAGGTAGTAAGCCCACTCCATTTGGAAATGTCAGTTCTTCTTATGCCTCTCATACAAAGCCAGGAAGAATATTTAATGTAACGAGCTTTGTTTTGAGACCTCTAAAATCACAACCAGCAAATCTGTGATCATGATTAAGCATATAATTGCATGTTGTTCTGCCGAGAGCTTAAAAATTATGAAGAAGAAAGGCATCTCATTCAAAATGTTGAGGGGACAAGAATAAGATCTAGAGAACGGATCTGCCTTCACTGGAGTGTCCCCAATGACCTTTAAGCACGTAGGAACTTGAAGTCAGCATTCCTTGCAAATGCAGGTTTCCCACTCCCCTTTGGGGGATACTTTGCACGTTGAGTCATAAAACGTGCTAGTGATCACTGCAGAGCACAAAAGGCAGCTTGCAGATGAGAGGAGAGATGAGAAGTGTCAAGGATGGCTGAAGTCTTAGTTGCATTGCAGTGTTTGGGATGTCTCGAGGAATGAGAAAGAGTGGGTGTTAGGAGCATGAGACCTAATCCCGTTTATTCAATTGCATGAGCACTGCTTCCAGGAAGGTACTTCCCTTCAGGTTAGGGCTAGTCTACAATTTTAAGACTTGGTAAAGGCATGCATGACTTAGATTTGGGCAGTTCTGCAAGGTTTTCCTTAATACCAAATCCTACATACCTGCTTGCTGAAAGCAATGCTGAGATTAAACCCATTGAAATTAAACTGCATTGCCAGTTTTCTATGTGGCTGGATCCCAGCTTCCCTGGAACACTTAAAATTTGGTGCCAATCCCCTTACTGCAGTCTGGAGGCTTATTTCTAGATTCAGCTATGGACTCAGATGGCCCATGAGAAGCTGTCAAGGCATTTGTAGCACTGCCTTGCGTATCTGAATGATTAGATACGGGATATGGGTGTAACATGATGGAAATCTCAATACTCTTGAGGAAGTATCTCGCCTTATTTACACTTACCTTTTCAGAGTTTTCTATAGGCATGAACAACCTCCACAGTAAACGTCAGCTTCTGCTTAGAATCTTCTACATGGGTAAAATTTTTAATTTTTAATTTTAAAATTTTTAACTGCGTGATATCATAATAAGAAGGCTGCATTGAAATTGAAAACTGTCCCAAACAAAGAGGCTGTTGGGTTAGGGATCTTTTCACTACTTTAATGGTGGTGAAGTGGTTTCAAAGCAGCTGTCAGAGTTGCTTTGAGGTAGTGTCTGCTGTGGCTTTGTTGTAAAATTTCTCATATGATTTCCTGGTGGTTTGTGAATGTGGGTCATGCCTGTAGGATGGTAAAGATGAGGCCAGGCTGCAGTTGGATGCTGTGTAATGTTCCCCTGCTGCCTCTTGAAAAATGTCTCTGCGCTGCTTCTATTCATTTCATCTAAGTATCTCATTCATTGCTACAAGCTGGGGCCCCAATCTCTTTTCCCCTTTCCCTTTTCCTTGCAAATAGATTTATTTGTGGTTGTAAAATATGTGTGTGTTTGGACAGCTAAGGCTTCAGAGAGCCTCTTCTCTCCAGATCATGTTGTCTTATCTCACATTTTGGTCCAAATGTAAGTTTTACAGCAAGATCCGTGTTTCCTGTAATTCTATGGGCAAAGCTGGTTTTGTGTCAGTTCTGCCTGTGATTATCAGATATTCAGTCAGTGCATCAAACAGCAGACATGTTTACATTTAATAGACACTTTGCTGTTTTTCTAAAAAGCTGCAGAGAGTGGTTGGCAGAAATGAGGAGAGTATCCCTTCACTCCATGCCTTCAATGTGGTATGTCCCAGTGCATCCCAATGCAGATGAGGGAGGAGCAACAGCATCTTCTCCTGCCTCTTGCCATCTATAGCCCCTGCCTGGATACAGTGCTTTGAGGATGGGTGGAAAATCCCTGTTCTTGAAGGCGTTCAGGTCTCTAGCTCACACTGAAATCCATGAGAATTAAGTACCTAAATACTGTACCTTGAAAACCTGGGCTGCAAGGTCCATGTTTTTGTTAGAGAAGTTGAAGAAAATCTTCTGTTCATGCTGCTTCCACTCTGGTCTGACATTTATTTGACATTGAAAACATCAAATTCTTTTTCTTGGATGCTTTTTCTTGAATTGCCTGACAGCAGCATGGTGACTGTAATTGAGACAGATTAGAGGCACTAGGCTGCCTTTGGGTGCGTGTGGCAGCTTTCATGAAATGGAGAGAGGAATTGAAACACACTTTTGACTTTGGGAGCTGTAGCAGGAACTAATTAGCAATTTCAGGACACAAACAGGATTGGAGGAAGTGTTTGGGTTGGCATGTAATAAATTATTTAATAACATGAGGGAGTTTTTCCGTATGGCACTTGCTTATAAGATACTTATAAAGGCAAGATTGCAGGACACTGCCTGCAATGAACCAAACAGGCTTCCAGTATCAGTCCTGGTGATTAGGAATCACTGACCTTTCATTTGTCTAGGCTGAGACTAGACCTGATAACTTCTTCTCAGCTTGGATTCTGATAACCTTTCCCCAGAGAAGGTTAGTTGTTTATATCCAAATATTCCTTCCTGCTGGGAAGTATTTTGAAAGTGTTGTATGTTTCCGTGAGGATAGATCCACTGGAGAATAGACAGATTTATTCTTCCTTCTTATTTAAGGAACTCAAGCTGTGGAGTTCTGCTGCCCTTCACTGCCTTAAGCAGATGGGCCTCTAACAAGCAACTGAATTGATATGAATAACCAAATACCTGTGTAATGGCTTATGACCATTTATGAGACTTTATATAAAAATCATGATGAGAAGTGGAAGTATAAGGAGACTCAGTGAAGCATGAGTAACCCAGAAAGAAGCTTTCAAATTGGCTTCCAAGCATAGTTCAGCGTGTGTGAGCTCTGAAAGGCTTGGGGTTTTTTCCTGAAGTTGTTCTTCCCTTGGCACTGAAGATAAAACTCAGACAGGCTGCGAAGGGGAGAACCTGACAGGTGCCAGCCCAAGTGGAAATACTGCCTGTCGATCCTTGTCTGTCGCAGCTCTGAGCAGCGCCCATTGCCGACGCGTCCAGAGGCTTGTCAGGACTGTGCAGGCTTTCAAACCAGAGCGAACGTCCCTCAGCAGCAGGACAGTGTTTTGAAGGGCAGTCAGTGGAAACCCCCGTAGTCTCATACCTGACAAGGCAATCGCCTTTCTGTAAATTCCCGAGTGACGGAGGATTTGGTTTTGCCTTGCTGGTTAAGATTCAGTGCCAGCATCCCAGCGTGTAAAGGCAGAGAAGGGCTGATCCCCCCACACCTTGACTCGCCGCAGGCCTGGTGGAGAGATGTTTCTCTCCAGCGTCCGTGGAGGTCTGGAGGAGCGTGGCCGCTGCGTCCCGGCAAAGACGCGGCCGCTCGCCGCAATGCCCCCCTCCCCGACGCCAGCCAGGCTGCCCGAACGGCCGGTTGCTGCCTGTGCGAGCTGCCAGCTCTGCAGGACCGCCTGGCGGGTGGGTGAGCGCGCAGCTCGCCGGTCTGACAGCGGGTTCCCGCCCGGCGCCGGATCTTACAGCGTCGCGCTGTGCAGCGCTGTGGCCTCTCGCCCACGCCAGAGCCCTGTATGAGCTTTCGTTTACTGGCCTACTATGTCCCATGCGAGTCATACAGCAGGGGAGGGCGCTTAGCGGGACCCTACCCAGCCTCATGATCCAGCGCATTTCAAACACATCTCTCTTGGAGATGGGAAAGAAGATACTTAAGAGGTCTGCAGAGGTGAGGGAGGGTTTTCTGTGCTTTTTTTTCTTTTACTTAACGTCTGAGGGTGTGCGGATATTTCAACTAAAGAAGTATTACCATGTAGGGGGTGGTTTTTATTTTGCCTTGCAGCTTTCTTTTGTAGTGTTTCTTCCCCTTCTCTGTGCTTCCCTACTTGCTGGGGTTTTCTGACAGTAAGTTTATAAAGCTGTTCAACATCTAAACAGTTCTGAATAATGTCAGAATCTTTTTAATAAAATAAATGTACTGAAGTGGCATCTGGAGCCAAGGACTAATGCATGATTCCTTTTGCAATAAGCTTTTCTCTGCAGACAGGTTTCTACTACTGAGCTGGGAGGAAGCTAAAAGCTCGTTAGCTTCCTGGAGTCAAAGCAGCTGATTGGCATCTGGAACTGCAAAGCTGAGTTTTACAGGGGCTTGAGGCCAAAAAAGGGCAATTTGGAACACATGATCCTTAGTTAAACACACACAGAAGACCAGAGGAAAGAAAATTGTTAGGTCCAGGCAGCCACAAGTCGAAGGAAGGAGTCCCTTAACAGTGCTGTTGATTTTCAGTGATGACTCCAGTTCTGAGTTATTTTTGTGTTATGAGGCTCTTGGACTTGTTGATAAGATACTAACAGCAGCATATTGTATTTTATTACTGGACATAGCTGTAGTGTGATATTTTGTTTGTTTGTTTTTTAATGGGCTTTCCTTCAGGGAATCGCTCGGTGTATCTCTCTTTAATAAACATTTTATACAGTAAGTTCAAACCTTCTGACGGTTGGGCTGGACAATTAGGCATCTGCACTAGTAACAGCAGTGAAAAGAGTCTGTCTTACATCTCAGGTCTGTTCAGCTGCATCATGTGGCAGCTATGATCAGAAAAGCAGTAGCATGCTTTACTGAGCTGTGGGGGGGGGTTGTAAAGAAAATGCTTTTATCTGGCTTTGTTTTTTTCAGTTTCGGAAAAAGTCCCTGAAAACACGATGTTCTGGCATGTATACATGAATGGATAGTTGTAAAACCACATTTATTTAAATAATGTGAAAAGTAATAATTTTCTTCAAGTTCCCAATCCTCATTAGCTTTGCCAGCCATCTCTCTATTTCTTTTGTTCCTTTGGGAATGTTTAGCTCAACAGAAAAGGCTTGCAATATAGAATCATAGAATCATTAAGGTTGGAAAAGACCTCCGAGATCATCTAGCCCAACTGTCACATGCTCCAAAAAGCAGTGAATTCAAGCCCTGCCAAGGCAGAGAGTAAGCAAGTTCCAGCCTAGAGATTCCTCCATTTAAGAGGTTTCCCCATTAAGAAGAGGAGTCCACTTTCATACCTGCTTGTATCAAATGAGCCTTTCTGTAGCGTCACCTCATTACTGCATCTTTCCAGAGTTGCAAATGGGGAGCGATCTTTGGCAGTGCTACGGATTTGGGTTATTGTGGCGTCCCCAGGTGTGTTTTGGCTTGTGCTTGCAGCTCTGAGGACAGTAAGTTGACACCTCTTGAGCTTCCGCATTGTCTACTGGTGTACCTGGCCCACACACCAGAAGGCAGGCAAGCCAGGTGGGCTGGGCAATGCTGTTACTTCTAGCGTGGACTGTGCAGTCCTTGCAATTGCTATCTGTGGCTGAAAAGGAGGGATGACAAAACAGAGCTGTTCGGTGCCTCGCACAAGGAGACATCCTTCAGGGCATGTGAGCGATCACCAAGCACTACCATCTGGGTCCTTTCAGAGAGGAGAAGGAAAACAAGTCAGTTGTGTGTAATTCTGGACTCTCGCAGAGACAGGAACAGAGGTGTCGGAAGCACCCGTGGTCAATCGTAGCAGCAGCAGCACTGAGATCTAAAAGAATAAGCGTGGACTTTTGACCTTGTCCACTGTTGTTCTAATATTCCTGTTGTGTAGCAGACATCATCTGGAAATGCAGGTTTTCCCTCCCAGGGAAACATAACGTGATCGATGACATGCTTGCTGTTGATCTTGTGTGCGCAGGCCAAATTGCTGTCTGTTTAAGGAGTCCCCAGTGCAATGCACATCATCACTGTGCCCAGCGTCCGTTTGGTATCAGCTGTTAGAGGCACGTGTCCGACCTGAAAGATTGAGGAAGAAGCTCCCCTGGAGGCAGGAAGCAAGATTGCCTGCATGGAGGAGCATTTGCATTGCTGCTCTCCTAGCATATTGATCCACTGTCAGTGAGATCACCAGCCTGATAAGCCTCATCTGTCTTTTGTCTTAAAATACTGTAATGGTTGAGACAAGACTAAATGACAGCCAACAACCGGTAAGACTACCACAAACACAGAATTTCTCCAGGCAAGAGAGTGTTCACCCCTAGCTTAGAGTCTCAGGTATGCCTGAGCTACCAGGAGTGCAGTACCCTTGCATGGCTAGCAATGTCACACTGTGAAACCCTGCAGAGCTGGCAGACCTTTGGTGCGAATTAGTTCCCTATTCACTTGCATATGTGAGCCAGGATTTTGGACCAAGTCCCGTTTTGAGATTTTTGCAGTGGTGATGCAGGGCCTGGAGTGTATTCTGGGGACTTGCAAACACCATGGTAAGCTGGTTACGGGAACAGGGGACCCTGTACCTCCACACAGATCATGTTTGATATGTAGCTCACAAAGCAGAGCCTCCAATGGGTGTTCTGTGCGTGTGAGGGAGGGAGTGAATGTTGTTTAACGTTTGATTTTTAGATAAAAATTGCATTTTAAAACAGGCGTGCTTTTGGAATAACATGATTATCCTGTTCTCTTTAAAAGAAAACGCATTCAGTTATCACTGTGAAGTAAATAAAAATAACTTTGGAACAGAGAAGCTGGTGAGAGAGCAAGTGTTAACATTTCACGTACTGTACTTAAAGTCTCCAAGGTCAGATGCGAGTCTTCTGGGACTGGGGTAGAGGAAGCTATTTACATGAACCATCCATTTTAATCATTCAGCCACAGGGCTTAATGTTAACTTTGGGTCCAAAGCAGTTTTGGTTGTAACAATGGTGTTTCTCAAAAACAAACAAAAAACACTGCCAAAGGTGACCTAGAAATGCTGGCATGTGCTGCAGTTCACCCGCATGCCTCCTCTCCCTCCCAGTGGAGACCTTTAGCAACCCTCCCTTCTCTGCGCCAGCCTGGCTGCCAGGGCTTTCCTGCCCTCCAGTAGCAGGCCTACAGGGACAGCACATTCCCCTTTTGAACTAGTAGCTTGGGTGGTGCTCTAGTTATCTGCAGCAACACTCAGATCATTATGAAGTATTGGTCCTCCAGAGCCTTCGCTACTGATTACTGAACAGAGGAGAGAAGGTTGTTAACGGAACATCTCCAGTTGCCAAGAGACTTAGCTGCATATGCTTGAAAAAAAAGCCTTTGTTATTGGGCAGCGTGTCAAACGCTGTTGGGAGACGCACTGCTTGCCGGGCCTTTGGAAAGGGAAGACTGTATTAGCTTTAAAATGTCTGCTCACAGAAAACAGAAGTGCTGGAACTCGCACAAGGTCAAAATGGGTTGTGCTTAATTGAGCCATCTCTTTGTTGAATTGCATATTCTTTGGGTATGAAATTGAATATAACCAAGCTCTTACAAAGCACTCTCTGTAAGATAAGTTACTTTGATGACGGCTCGTGGAGCTTGGGAAATGTAAAGGATAATAGAAATAGCAAAAGACAGTTTGCTTTCCCAGGCATCCTTATTTCTCCTGCACTGCCTTGCCCTCCCATTTCCTTTCCTCGCTGTCTTTCTGTCTTCCCTGCAGTCGCCCTAGCTCCTTGTGCCGTTTTTTTTGCATACCTCCACGCTTGGTAGCGCTGGTAGTGTTCCTGTTACATCCTTTGGGGTGGGGGGTTGCTCGCTCCCCTCCTTAACTAGCGTGCTGTTGTGCTTTCGTCGTGGGAGTACACGGTAAACTGGGAAGAGTTTACATAATTTTAGAACTTATATGTGACTTAGTAGATTAGTTGGAAAGGTCACACACTATGGTGTTCATTTTCTAAATAGAAAAACTCCTCTTAAACATTCCCTCAAGCCTGATTTGAGTCTTGTGTGTCCCATATTCTTCTGGTTGTTCTTTTCAATACTATTCAAAGGCTGTTCTCTCTGTCTTCAGAGCTCCTGCTCAGTGGTGGGTGCTGCATTCTTGATTGAATCTCGGCAGTAAGTGTAATACCTGTCCAGACTTGTACTGTACCTTGACGTGAAAGCTGTAGGGACTATTCAGAACTTTCCACCTCTTATTTCTCCTTGATTCGTTGCAGAATTTTGCTATGCCTCTGTTGTATGACACTCGGTATTCTACATGTATCTGCATCAAGCTGCATTCTCCATCGATTATGCCAAGCGTTTGGCTCTGTTGGAGCTGGCGGCGTTTTCGCTACTGTTAAGCTTTTCAATTAGAAGAATCTTGCAAGTTTATGTTGGCATTCAAGCTGCTTTGTGCACCGGGCACTGAAGCACAGCATACAGATGGAATCAAGCTGATGGGTCGGTTTTTTTGAGGATCTGATTACTGGTTTTATAAAAGGAACAAGCTGCCTCCCCCTGCCTTCAGTGGGGTTTTTCATTTGGTCTATTACAAAACCATACAGTGGGGTGCGGCATTCCTGGAAGGGGAGGGTTGAACTGCTGGACTGATTTGCTGCTTACATGTTCTGAAAACGTTTCTGTGGCAAGTAATTCTGAAGTCTGGCTTTACAACTGTTTAACTTGCAAACAATGAACTACACAGGCTGTAATGAAGTTACCAGCCTGTTGTCGGCAGAGGGCAGGAGTCCAAGAGCTGTGGAGCTTGTCTTTCATGCAGAATCAAATTGTTTGGGTTTTTTTACTGACATGATTCTTTACTTTTTTCCCCCTTTTCTTTTTTCTTTCTGCTGGCTCATAGCTTCCTAGTTGCTTAGGGAGCTGCTTTCTTACCTTACAAAGTCTGTTAGCGTATGACCTTGCGGAGAAGTTGCAGTTTGGGCTCCTCTCGCTCCATCTGCCGGTAGCTGTCACATCTTGTGCTGGGAATTGGCCGGCACAGCCGATGGCCACCTTAGTGAGTGGAGTGGCTCAGGACGGGCACAGCAGCCCTTGAACTTCCATTCCTGGTCAGCAGACCCTCAGTGTGGTCCTGGAGTGCGCCTCTTGATTTAGTTTCATCCCAAAAGGAGTCCAGGTGGTGCTGCTGCTTCTCTGTGTTGGGGACCAAAGCACAGTAAGCGGGAAATTCGCTTCAAAACTGGCCCGGATGAAAACACTAATGTAAATGTGCCCATGAACACTGCAAGAATGAGTAGCTATCAGGGTTCATTTTACCGTGGTGTGTGGGGGGTTTGTTTGTTTGTTTGTTTTTCTTTTTTTCCCCTCCCCCTGGGGCTAGGGTTGGTTTGTTGTGTTTTTTTTCATTTTTCCTACAGTGTTGCCAGCATCTTCCAGCTTTGTATGAAATAGCATCTTTTTAAACAGCAACCCAGAGCTTTTGTAGGGATGGAAGATGAAGCAGCACATTTCTGCTACAGCAGTAGGAGAACTCTCATCCAACCAGTATCCACATGTGTATAATTTCCCATGCCTGTAGGCGAAGAGTAAATCCTAAATGGGGTGGGTGGTGAAGGGGAATAGATTTGGCAACCCTGCTCCAAAGAGAGTTGTCTGAATTTGGGATTAAGCTGGCGTATCAGAGAGAGGCACCTGGTGCAATATTTTATGCTATTGCCAGAATGTAGCTAAGTATAGGCACAGGATCAGCATTGCCAAGATGAAAGCAAATAGGTTCGTGAAGGAGATAATCCAGGAGCTGCTGCATCATTCTCAGCACAGGGACTATGGGTTGAATGGACCGAGATGGCTAATCACCCCCCATTAATTTCTCAGGTGTTTTCTGTTCAGGATTCAAATTGCTGTCTGTGCTGTCACTGTTCTGTGGGCAAATAAAGGGTAATCTGCTTGGCACCTCCTGGTAGTGTGAACTTTACAGAGAACAAACCCATTTGCTAATTTTGAGCAACTCTGCTGCAAAGAAGCTCATCTTCCTTTTTCCAGAAGGATGAGACTGAAGCATGTTGGTGAAGATGAGTCTGATGTGGAAGATCTTCCTTTGTATACACATTCATGCCATAGCTGGGGGGAATGCTTAGATGCTGTAAAATGTCTGACATTCACAATGACATCAGCGTCCAAGGCATTTTCCACTTCTTTAAAAGACAAAAGCTAATAAAATGAACTTGTTTACTTTGCTTTCTGCAATGAAAAAAGCAATAAATGACTTATCCTCACGCTTTTCCAGGAGGAAACAACATAGACTGCAACTCAGCACAAATCCATAACTGATGGAACAGTCTCGTTTATTCCAGGAGAAATTATCTTTTTAAGAGCAGTGCTGAATCTGGGCTATAATTAAAACAGCTTTTTAAAGAAAAAGAAAAAATAGTGGATGTTTTTCTCATTTGATGTATTACCTATCACAAATGACCGTCTTTTCTCATTTCCATTTAAAAAAATGGACATAAGCAATTAGCCGTATATTGCACAAAAGTAGCATTACCTGAAAAAATAATTAAGATGATCTTGAAATTAAGGAAATCAGTGTTGAAGAGAAGCAGGTGCTTAATGGAGGTGAGACCAGCTGTGCTTCCCAGGAATGTGCTTGAAGCGCTTCATGGGAAAATGTGTGAGGCCTCCACACAACACTGGAAGGAAATTCATAATAATTCAGACAAATTGCATCCTATAAATAGCAGAGCTGGATTCATTAGGACAGGAGGCAGATGGAGGAAATACAAAACTTGTTTGTTTCTTTTTAAGGGACTATAACGCTTATGAAAAGTGTCAGCTTGCTGTCAATGAGGGAAAAACCCTCCGGTGCAGCAGTAACTTTCTCGCTATTAGGTTCTCATCCCTGCTAATGAGCAGCCATCCACGAGGGGCATTCATAATACTTTGTCTGAGCAACTCCTGCCTGCCTTCTTCTGGCGTGGCCAGGCTGACACAGAAGCGCTGCAGTCTGAGAAGTGCGCGCAGCGGTTGAGGGGAGGGGGGGACAGAGGTGCACCTGTGGCGCATAGCGCTTGCTAACTCTGTTTAAAACAGATGCTAATGGGGCAGGGGCATAAAAGTAGTTGGAAAGTGGGGATGTGCAGAGTGAGGTGAGAATCATCCACCGAACTGGCTAAGGGGTTATGCCCCAAAGTGGAAATGTACCGGTAATTGGTAGAGGAAATGCTGTGAATTATTGGAGAGAGAGAAAGTGAAGACATTTCTGAGATGCTTTTACATTAGTGAGTAGGAAAAAGGAGAGGCTTTCATGCATGAAGAGAAGTAATGTCAGAAAGCGGGTGGGAGGTGCGTGACTGGAATGCAGCTCTGTCCACAGGAGGTAAGCGGGGGCGAGAGGGTTGTTGCATCTTAGTATTCATACAGGGTGAGGTGCTGCAAAGAAGAGTGTCCAGCCAAAAAGGAACGTACAGACTGACAGAAAGGGCACATTGTAGACTGCACTTAAATAACAGGAGAGGGTGAACGTGTGGGGCTGTTGCCAAGTACGCCAAAATTATAACTAGGCACTTGAAAACAAAGCCATCAGAGAAGACTGGCTGAACAATTGCATACTGTTCGACCACAGGCAAGTCTGAGCTCTCATACAGCAGCGGTAAATGTTCTGTATGAATATTATCTGTTAATGAACCTGCCTTCATCTCTCTCGCTGATCTGATTTACATTTCAGCAAAGCTTCCTTAAAAGATAACAGTGTCAAAATTCTAGTGAGCTATCCTAAGAGATTTTTTTTTTTTTAAGTATTAGTGTTCAGGAAAGGAATATGGCACACTTATCAGGCAGTGGTGTTTTTTCATGAGGAGTTCTTAGATTGCCAATTCACCTTGTGCAGTGGCAGCGGAAGAAGGTGATACGAGGGTCACATTGGACTCAGATAATCACAAACTTATTCAAGGAATGGTGAAAAGCTATATAACTGTTCATGCTTCATGTATTAAGTAACGACAGTTTTTCTTAGCATTCGGTATAGAGGGCAATGATCCCAATGCAAGGAGAGGACATCGGAGAAGAGGAAAGTAAGTGGTATGGATTGTCAGGATGCCTTTGGGGATTGCCATCTGTTGCTTGCACGTATCTGTAGGGCGTCATGTAGCAAGCAAGTGGTGGCATTAAAACCAGTCACAGACATGGAGCAGGTTAACTACCCAGTCGTTTGAGAAGAATGCAGGCCTGCTGGGATGGATGTGAGGAGCTGAGCAGGGAAAGTATGAGCCAGCACATGGGAGCTCATGGATCCTAGTGCATAGATCAGTTTTTTTGGTGTGGAGCAAAGAAATGCTTGGCTGATGAAGTGTGTTTTCTTGCTTTCAGTGGGATAAATAAGCCCTGTATATCCAGGGCGTTAATGTGGCCTGTGTTTATGGGTAGCATTATACAAGGTTTAAAGTATTGAGTTCTGAGATCTTGACTTACATAGTCCTACAGCAATATCTAGTATGAAAAATGTGGAGAAACAGTTAGATTTGAAATGTAAGGCTTTAATTTCAGAAAGTCTTTAGCAACAGAGAATTTTTAAAAGGAAAAAAATGATAGGATATCTGCTTGCTAGAATAGCATTGTTCAGTTATCTTGCTCTTGTTTCAGTTATCAGGTTTGATCTGAGATGCCTCATACATGATAATCTGTGATATGCGATGAAAAATATGTATATGAGAAATGGGTGATTTTGAAGAGAAAGCACTGAAGAGAGGGAGTGATTTGTTTGTAGGTTTCCCGTCTTGCTGGTGGAAAATTTGCTTTGAATTATGCTACACTTGTAGGACAGCATCTTGTTATGTGAAAAACATTCTTTTCATGTGCAAAAATAAATCAAAAAAAAATTCTTCTGCTCAAAACAAGTTTCAGATTTCCTCTTTGCCCAAGCTCATTCACAACTTTGTGCTTTTCTTTCATGTCATGTTTTCCCAAAAATCCTTTCCTAGGTAGTATCTGCTGAACTTTATTTATCGCAAACACCCCGAAAGCCACCAATCCAGAAACACCTTCCAGCGACAGTGACTGCAGATGAGTCTGTGTTGACCATAGGTTGCTTGTGCCTTCCTGCGCTCACCAAAACACTTTAGGGAGTTTAGGTTTTTGGTCACATAATCTGAACAGCACCGTGATCTGAGAGATCATGTTTGTCTGGCAAGTCCTTTAACTGGATGTTTGCATACTGTCCCCTCCTCAGCGCAGTGTGTCATGCCACACGTAATGAAGAAAGATAGGTAAAAATGGCCTCAAAATATGCAACAACTTGGAATGATATAGTTCCTGCCTAAGATCCCCTTTTTAACATAGGCAGATGGATAAATCCTAATCCTTTGGATGAGGAAGTCAAGACACGGATGCTACTGTCAGTTACTCAGCATCACAAAAGGAAATATGTGGCAGAGCTGGGAATAGTTCTCATTCCTGTCGTGCTTAAACTGCAAAGCTGATCAGTGACTCTGGGTATATTTAGAGGACATGTGTGTCTGTCGCAGTCTCCTAGTGTGGTACGATGGTGGTGTATTTCTTTACCTAATACTTGAACTGGAGTCAACATTTCTCACTGCCCCTACCGACTGGGGATTCTAGTCACTTTGACATCTTGCATCTTTCTTTTGTCACCTAGGTGTGAGAAGGGGCTGGCTGATACAATTGTGTAGCTTGCTCCTTTGGCCCTGTTGTTTGTATCTGTAAAGGTACTGAGGTAGATTTGAATGAAAACAAAGAGTGCAAGGCGAATTTGCAACCCAATCTAGAGATGCAAAGCAAGAATGGTTGCAGACAAAAATCATATCTTGTCACCTCATTATTACGCACATATACTCAGCCTGCTAGGCACTATATAGCATGGCACAGATTTCAGAAAGAATTGTCAACCTGAAGACAAGCAAAGGAACCTTCAGCCCAAGCGAATGTCCTGTGCACGAGTAACCATGTGCAGCATTTTCAACAACTGTGGATAAAATGTCGGGGACGTGGCAGAAGCCCTTCTTTCTGTGGTGTAGCTTTCTCTTGGCTGTTCTCATGTGTGATTAAATAAAGGTATGTTATGTGTTTATTCATACTTTGCTTTCTCTGCTTCTTTTGCATCTGTTCTCCTCTTGCCCCACCTGCAGGCTTTGAATTACTGTACCAGCCGGATGTGGTCCGACTTTACCTCTCCATCCTCACCGAAAGTCAGAACTTCAACACTCTGGAAGCTGCGGCAGGAGCTTTACAGAATCTCAGTGCTGGCAACTGGACGGTGAGTGCTGTCTTCCTTTTAGTCTCTTTTGTTTCCTTTGTGTAAGTAAAGAACAAAGCTAGGTCCCATTATAAGTGCACTGTTAGTTTGAGCATTTACGTCTCCTTTAAAAAGGAAGGAGGAGGGAGCTCCAAAGAAATTATTTCAATCTTATTTGCCCACTTAAGATGTTTTGCATCTTCCAGACAGATTTTTTTTACATAGTGGAAGTGTCACTGAGCTCACGGCTATTTAACCATGAGTAGATTTTACTTCTCAAATCACTTAACTATTGCTTTGTCTATTCAGAAAAACCTGTTGTTAGATGATGAAGTGTCCTGAATACTTAATTCATCAGATTGTCAGATTGCTCAGGAAACTGCACTCCAAAGTGTCCTCTGATATCCTATCTGAAGCATCCCCAGCACTAATCAGGCAGTTCTCTCAAAGGTATGCCTGATCACTTCTAGAACCGCACAGCAAAGTGGGACTGATCAGCAGCCTGAGGATCAGCAGGGTGGTGCTTCACAGCTGTCATGAGTATGGTTTATTTTAAAATTAATCATGAAACAGAATAAAAGCATGAAATTGGAGGTGGGGGAAGAGAACAGATGCTTTGGATGCTTTACTGTTCCCTCCAAATGACCTCTTTTTTCCTGATCCAGAGGGATGTGTTTTCACACTGAGGTGTGTACAGAACAGATGCTGGCAGATGATGCTCCTTCCTTCTATTTCTGTCCTCTTTCCCCAGCAGCTTGCTAAGCTGTAGGATGAACTTCTATATTCTTTCTTCCTCGGTACTTGATGAATTTGAATGATGGGTTAAGTTACAGATGGATCAGCACACACAACCTAACTAGTCTTTGCAGGGGGGAAAAAAAAATGAATTACAGCACTGACAGAAATGCCAGGAGCAAGGAAAGTGCAGGTATATGAACTCACAATACTTTGTGTTGTTTCTTTTCCCTTGTGTGTTCTGATCAGTGGTCCACGTACATCCGTGCAACAGTGCGGAAGGAGAGAGGCTTACCAGTGCTTGTGGAGCTGCTCCAGTCCGACTCTGACAAGGTTGTGAGGGCTGTGTCAATTGCCCTGAGAAACCTTTCCATGGATCGTCGCAATAAAGATCTTATAGGTATCTTTTGAACTCCTCTAACCAGGCTGGGATCTCGAATACCCTTGAGAGACCTCACATTTTGTGTCACTTGTGCTGAGGATCCATTCTGTATGCAGTTTCCATCTGTGCTATCCAAGATTACTCTGTAGCCACCAAGTGGAAGGCTGTCACCTCAGAACGTATTTCCAGCCTGTTTAAACAAGCTGTGGTTTGAGGGAAATCTCTAATTCAGGAGTAAAAACAGATGTAGATTTTTGCAGGAGAGGGGAGTGTGTGTAGGTGTGCAGAGGACTGGGTGGGTTGAGGCTTCTTGTCTCTCCCTTAGCCCTGGCTGACATGGCACTTGTGCTCCCAGTCGCACGTGGTAGTTACAGAGACGTTGCTCCTTAGGCCCGCTATTTCGACTAGAGCGGCAGTCTTGCCCTTGGCATGCTAAGCTAACCTGGGGAAGCGCAGTGGGCTCCAAAGTTGCCCCTGTTTCCTCGCTTCCTCCTTCCCTTCTCATCCTTCTGCACGGTAGTGGCTTGTAGAAGCTGGATGCCAACAACTTATTCTTCTTCAAATTAGTTCTTCAGCAGTGCTCACTGGCTCCTATCCAAGGGGGGTACATAAGCATTCACCTGCCCATAAGCAGGAATCTGAAAGATTCAGCTGTGAGCTGAGTTTTCCTCTGGATGCCTCTGTATTTACTGATGTATTTGTTTAAACTATAGCCTTGTCAGGCCAGGAAGTACTGGTCACATGTTTAGGACCATCATCCAGTTGATACTAACAAATAGCAAGGTGGGATTCTGCCTTAATGCCTCGGGTTCTTTTTTGAATAGGTCAGAGGTATAGCTAGGCAAACGGTACAGACGGACACCTGGGAGCGATAAACTCCGGACTCCTTGTTTTTTCTCCAGTACTATTCACTGAGAAGGCTCACTGCACCCAGGAGGAAATACTCTTACCTTTGCTGGGGGAAGGTTAATAAATGCATGGCTGCACACCGTGCCCCAGAAGGCCTATTACAAGGCTAAGTTGAGTAAGCCATATGTGTGTATTAGCATGAATATGTGGCATTAGCAGCAGCTACTGGATGCTTTTTGCCTCAGGCATTGCAAAGTATGATAGATGCTAGCTGTAAAATTCTCAATAAAGGTTGCTTTTTTACCTTTTTTCCCTCAATACCTTTTAGTGCTCATGATGGAGGAGTTTGTCTTGGGCTTCAACTCTCAATCACCTTGAAATAATGAGTGATAAATACACTGTTAGGTTACGGTCTCGAGGTTCAAAACACATGCGTTATAAAGTTTTTTGACCTGGCAAACACCCTTGAGTTTTATCATTCAGGATTGGAAACTGAAATTATTATTAGGGCTGACTAATGGTATCTCTTCCCCTTATCTAGGTAGTTATGCCATGGGTGAGCTGGTAAGAAATTTGCCCAGCAGGCAGCAGAGATCTGCAAAGAACCTGGAAGAGGATACAGTGGTTGCAGTGTTGAATACCATCCATGAAATCATTACTGACAGCTCAGAAAATGCAAGGTCTCTGATCCAGACACAGGGCATTCAGAAGCTGGTAGCTATCAGCAAGTCAAGGTAAGTGACCATTGGAAGCAAAATGCGTAAGAACTCACTGCAAACATGAAAATGTCACTATGAACAGCAGCTTCTGCTTCGTGAACATATTCAAGCATCCTAACCTTTCAGAGCCTTTAATTTCAGAGCAATTAATATATATGCAGTAAAAACAGTCAGCACCTTTAAGAGGTTCACTCGATTAAAAAGTAAGTTAATTGAGTCATCACTTCAGTCATGTTAAGACATGATCTCTCCTTGTCGGCTACATCTCAGCACCGTGTATGCATTTAGCAGACACCATTTGCAGTGAAACCATGATCTTTATTTTTAGTGTGGGAGGCCTTTTTCCTGCGGCAGCATTCCGTTCCTAGAATGCCAGTGATGAAATCTGTTTCTTTTAAGTAAAATGGTTAATGTTCTGCAGTAATCATTCTGTCCAAAGGGCTGGTGGTGGTAATCTGAAGTGACAAATTTTCACTCTGCAGTTCTGTTGAAAACTGCGTTCTGACTGCTTTAGAGACAAGTTTGTTTTGTATCATTCAGCCAGTTAGACATTATAGGTGTGTTTTCAGCAAACTTCTGGGAGGGTAGCTGAAGACTTTGTTGGGTTGCATCGTTATGAAATATGAAAGCCAACCAAGAATCTAGCTCTGTATTATTTTATAGAGTGTGCTTGTGTACTGACTTAGTAAGGAATGAATAAAATTTAATTTTCTGTTTAAAAAGAGCTTATTTCTTGCTGACCCAGATTGCTTTGTAAGGTATTCTAAACCATGAAGCAACTTCACTGTATTGTGAGGAATATATGCAAGTTGGAGTGAAGGTTTGAAAAGTAGCTTGGAACTTGTTTTATTGGTGGGTTTTGGGTTTGGTTTTTAGGTTGGGTTCCCCTCCCCCTGCCCCAAATAAATCCAGTCAGGATGGAATCCATCTGGTTTTTGTTAATGACAGCTACAAGATGAGAGAGTCACGCTGGCCTCCGTGCTTGCCCAGGAATACATGTGAAAACCCAGAGATCTGCACCATTTACAACTTTTGTTTGGATTTTTTTTTTTCTTTTTTTGGTCAGCAAATACCTATAGGTGTGAAAAAGTCACCGAACGATTTCATATATATCCTATAGCTTATAGGTTCAAAGGACAGCTGTATGGAGTACTAGGTGATCTCCTGGATATTGTTTTGGTGCAAAGAAGTCAACATATGAATAGTCCTGCGTTGCTTGATGCTTAAGCTCTAATTTTCTCTTGCAAATCAGCCAGTCTCCCAGAGAAACAAAAGCAGCATCTCACGTTCTTCAGATGATCTGGAGCTATAAAGAACTACGAAATGCCCTGCAGAAGGATGGGTGGAACAAATCACACTTCCAGGTAAAGATGCTGGGTCTTAGATTTAGATGTGGAAAGGCCCGAGTGGAAGATGTCTTGACTTAGTCTAATACTGTGATAGATTGTGGGCTTTGGGTCTGGTCTTCTAGGTGATGGAACAATGTATTGTAATCTATTCAGTCATAGCATTGTGCATGTACTTGCTGGGTAAGTTTTTCAGTGGTCTGTGAAATGTATCTGTTTAGAGTTTGGAAGTATGCCACCTCGGATAGGCCAAATGCTTATGCTTTACTGGAGGAGGAATTAGCATGTCTTAGTTGTCTCTCATTTGACACATTTTACCTAGCAGCATAGGACAGCTACCTGTTCATGCAGCCTCCTCATCTTTCCGTGTGAAAAGGTTTTGCACCTTTTACAGACCAACAATGCTGCCATTTAGATAACAGGAAAATAATTCCACCAACAGATCTATATGAAAATAAAAAATACTCCAGTGCCATATTATCAACAGAAGGGGGGCTTAGCAGCATTCCATAATCTCTCTCCATACTGTTGGTTTGTTTATTTTTCTTGTTCAATTTCCCTGAGTACCAATTTTGTATTTATGTGATTTTTGTCTCGTAGTCTGTTTCTGCAACTCCAAAGGGTTCCAAAGGTACTGCTGGCCGGTCTGGCTATGACGACAGCACTTTGCCTCTGGTTGATAAAAGTCAAGGTCAGTTCTGCTTTTTATCTCTTTTTCTATTGTGCCTTGCTTGCCTGTTTTCTGGATTTGCCACATCTGTGTTACGGCGTGAGGGGGTGAAAATAATTATTTGTGTGGTGATTTTTTACGCCACAGTCCCAGAAAGATCAGCCCTGTTAGCTGGATATGGATACTATTCCTTCCCTTGTGAAATGTACACTACTGATGTTTTCTCAACTTGTATGCAACATAAACAGTTAAATCTTCCTGGGAGAATTTGGGATAGTGAGTTAGAACTTTGAAAGAGAACAGCCTTGTTTGACAGTGTTGTGTATTAATAAATCTAGCCTTCAGCCAGGCAGTGGGCTTGGCCTTGCCCCTACTCGGTACTGGAATCTTTTCCTTTCTAAATATATGTGCCTGTTCTGGCAGCGTTTTTTCCTCTACTGTGCAGGTTATTTTTCATTGGAGATGGTTTATCCGAGCACTAGCTAAACCTGTCTGTGCTTTTTCATGAGTCCATACCAACATATGCAGCCACACCAACACTGGTGTAGCTCCAGCTTTAATTTCATTATGATTGCTTTGTCTCTGAATCTGGTTCTAGTTTCTAATGCTGAGACGTCCAAATTTCTTTTCAGAAGTCTCTAGTCTCCTACGGCAGAGTTTGCCGTGTTGCTCTTCACCTGGTTTAACTGCAGATTACTGCAGAAAAGACAGCCCCACACTGCCCTGCCTGTTTCCACCTTCCCTGTCTTTGATCAAATCTGGCAGATTATGCAGAGGATGACTTGGGTCAGTTTGCTGATCTGACAATAAACAATGTGTTTTCTTTGTGGGTTAGCTTTCTGTTGGCTCAGCAGGCTGCTAGATTGGATTGTGTGCCATGTGAAGCTGCACCCATACTTATTTTCTTTCTCTTCTCTTCTGGAGAGACCAGAGAGAAGCTTGTTAATAGCAGTAGGTAGTCCAAAGCAGAACTGCAGTTTCTGTTATCGCTGGGAGAGGGAGTTCTATATTACAGTACCAAAGCAGAAAATGTAAGGATTACATTGAGCTCTCTGGAGAGCTTAAATCAAACTTCCCTTTCTGAATGGGTAACAGTTGAATAGTTTGGGACTAGTTTTTGTGGTTTGTGTTTTGGCGTTTTTTGGATTTTGTTTTTTGTGTTTGTTTTCAATAGTCTCTGCATTCAGTACGTTATAGACCTCTCTGGCCCTGTGACTAGTTTAAAGATAGAATCATAGAATCATTTAGGTTGGAAAAGACCTTTAAGATCATCAAATCCAACATTACCAAGTCCACCGCTAAACCACGTCCCTAAGCACCATGTCCACGTGTATTTTAAATATCTCCAAGAATGGGGACTCAACCCCTTCCCTGGGCAGCCTGTTCCAATGCTTGACAACCCTTTTGGTGAAGATGTTTTTCCTAGTACCCAATCTAAACATCCCCTGGTGCAACTTGAGGCCATTTCCTCTTGTCCTATCGCTAGTTACTTGGCAGAAGAGACCAACAGCCACCTCGCTACACCCTCCCTTCAGGTAGTTGTAGAGGGTGATGAGGTCTCCCCTCAGC
>VZTL01058432.1:47165-80814 GCA_013400535.1 Scopus umbretta | reverse complement strand
GCAACCTGATTTAGTTGAAGATGCTCCTGCTTAAGGCAGGGGGGTTGGACTAGGTGATCTTTAAGGGCCCTTCCAACTCAAACTATTCTGTGATTCTATGATTCTATGATCTTCACTTTTCTTCAAGTGAATCCAACAGGCAAACAGAAAAAAAAAAAAGAGTTTTCAAAAACATCATCTGATTACCGAGCATGTCTTGTGTTCACATGTGATCTATACTCACACCAGCCACTCCTCACTTTGACCTTATGGAAAGCCAGAAGCAGTTCTTCTGGACATTTTTTTTTGGAAAGCAAAGCCAGAAAACAATTAAAATTATTAGTAAGAGAATTTCAAAATGCAATTTTAACAAAATAGGGTAAACAGTCTTGCAGAATATAGCATATTTTCAAAAACCCCCTGAAGAAACCGGGATGAAATACCACGCAGGAATTGTCAGAAATGCCATCTGAAAACTTAAGTGTTGTTTCTTGAAGCATTTCAGGTGGCACATGGGCTAGTGTCCTTTCAAATGACATGTGGTGGAGAGATACCGACTGCAGGCCATTACGGAGATTATTCAATAGACTTTATTGCAAGTTTTGGCATGCTAGAAGCTTTGGGAACGGAAGCAATGACCTTGTGGCTAAGGGTAATTCCTATTTCTGCCATAGATTGGGTCAACTATGCTTCTTATTGGGGTATGAGATCACTCAAAGGAGCAAATATACTTCATTGATGGATGGAAGCACTCCAAGCACAGAGCAAAATACTTCAAGTTTGCGAGCTATTTAAAGAAGAGGAGAAAGCTTAAGTTTTGCCACTGAATGCCTATTGACTAATGTAATTTAGAACCACAGATGTGTGGTTAAAAAAGCATGTTTAGCTTTGCCTTTGGAGAGATCAAGCTCAAGCAGCAGAGACTAACATAAGAGACTGGGTTTGTGGGTGCTAAACCCTGGACCCGTTTATGTCCACGGTATTTCTGAGGGTCTGTATCTCTAGTTGCAGGCAGATATGTTTGCTCTGTCCCCAGAGGTTGTTTTAAACTGCTGTTAAGACACTTGCAGCTAATTAAGACTTTCTAGTCATCCCTATGCAATATACCAGAGGCTCACAGCGCAAAGCACAATAAAGGTCAGATCTTTTTGCTGTGAAGGCCCTTGGTTTTGAATTATTAGCAATATACGTCTGTGAGCGTCAGCTGAAGAGCCATTAAGATATGAGCTTATACTGTAAAAGTAGCGGTCTACATGAAGATATTCAGAAAAATGCTGAAAACGTGTGCTTGAGTTATACCGCATTAAACTCCAAGGGGAGTTTATTAATTTGCAAGTAAATTGGCCAACGTTTGCACTTCACCATTGCTGTCAGCTGCATAAATGGTTTTGTTAATTGGTTTCATTAATTTCTCATGTCACCCGAGTGTCCCAAAATAGATTAACCCTAGCTCAGATAGAGAGGCTTCATTGTATTTTTGACACATCATCAAGCTCTTCTGGTCACACATGCACAGAGGAGATCCCTGTTCAGTAGAAGGCATCTTCGAGTCAGCTCACAACTGCTAGAGACAATTTTCATGGAGGACTTGGAAGGGCATTTCTGATGCTTTGGAGTGCAAATGATGCTTAGAATGCCTATTATTGTCCTGGTGCTTAGAAGAGCTATTATTTTCATGGGAAAACTTCCTTCTCAGACTCAAATATATATTTTAAATGAGATAAGGGAAAATAAAATTTCAATGAGATAGAGTCATGAAGGAGAACATGAAGGAGCCCTATCTCAAAAAAAGGTGATGCCCACATCAACCTTTAGAAACTAGCTTTATTCCCATACCGACTAGGTTGTACAAGAAGTAATTGGTAATTTCGGTAATTTCTTTAGGCATCGAGTGGTTTTTTTGTTATGTGGACTTTAGCGTATGGCACCTGGGCTCTTCCCTTGTCAGAGTCTTCACAGCACAATTGCAAAATACGGAGCAACAGCCCATAAACCAAACCTAATTTCTGGGAAAACACTTACTGCTTTAAACCATACTGCTTTAAAACCACGTGTGTATTATTTCTTTGAAGCTTTCAATATACTGAAACATTGCGGTTTGGGGGAAAGGGTGTTCGTTTTGCTGTTTTTTTTCTGGGTTGCTTGAGAAACGTGTTGGTAGACTGAAGTCATCCAACCAAGATAGGCTGGTCTCAAATCCACTGAAGCCAACAGATTAAATTTAAGCGTCTTTGGTGTGGTTTTGATCAAGTTTGTGGTGAGGGTTTGCAAAAAAAGCCCTCATCAACCCTCATGCTGGCTTGGGATGAGGATCACCAAGTGGTCAAGACACCATGATGCAACTCAGTTCAGCGATGAATGCTGCAAGCAGTAATTGCACCTGAATTAGCCCTGACACACTTTTTTCCAACCTTTTCACACCAACCTGTGGTGGAGTCAATCTGTTCCAGCCTTCTTAACTATCCTAGAAGGTTTTTCTTTAATGGCAAATCTAATCTATTCTTTTTATCTGCTGTCTTTAAAATCTCCTGCTATTTTCCTTATTTTCAGGGAATGATGGATGCACAGATCTAAGATACTGGCAAACTTTAAGGATATCGCAGTCAGTTTTGCCACAGGAATCTCACCCACCGGATATAGTGTAACCTCAGTATGCAAACCTCATGAATTTTTTTCTTTGGAAAAGATATTTCAGCATGTTTACTCCTGCGAGAGGCTTGCCAATTAGTTTAGCAGTTGTTTGAATTAGCTTGTTGAAAAATCCAAACAAAAGCTTTTTGTCCAAAAGAGCTGGAGGGGGTCAAGTGGCAGGGGGTTGTAAAAACTGCCTTCAGAAGGATGTTATTACCTCATCACTGTGGCCATAAAGAAAAGCTTTTACCAGGAAAAAGTTTAACAAGTTCAATAAATGTTCAAAGAACCTCACAAAAGCTTCTCCGTTTGGAAACAACATGAGCTATTTCTTGATGCCTTATGTTTTGAGCATGGTAAAAGAGAATTGCTGCTACGGGAAGTCGTGCTGTGATCTTCCCAGGTTTCACAAGAGAGGCAGAATCAGGCCAAGATAGTGTGGGATGAGGATGTTTTAAAAGGCCTCCTGGAAATGGCCTTTGGGATTAAAGCCATGGGCCCGCAGTGTGCTTACTCGCGGACACATCTGCATTAAACACAAGAGCTTTTGGCTTTGTGGGGACTATATAGAATCATAGAATCATCATCAAATCGTTAAGTCTGGAAAAGACCTCTGAGATCACCTAGTCCAACCGTCAACCCAACACCACCGTGCCTACTAAGGCGTATGAGCTTTGAGGGAGGGAGTGCTTGCATCCTACTTAATCAAGGTTTGGCAAGGTGCGGTTTTGCCCTTTGAATTGCTGTTGCAGTAGTTGGGAAAATTTTATTTTGGATCAGATATGAAATGAAAACCCCAAGTCATTAAATGCGCTCTCGAGTGGAAGATGCTGTACAAATACACATGATTACTGAACGTGCTTCATAAGTGAACAGAGCCAGCTGAACCAAATTATTTAACCATACAGACAATGAGCTAAAAGGCAGAGCAAGGGAGGAAAAAAAAAATAAATGGAAGGACTATTAATCAGCTTGGGATAAGGAATAGTATTTTCCAAGATTTTTTCCCCAGAGTTTTCAGCTGGTTATAGGAGAAGGCCATATCAGTACTCACTGCTTTGGGATTACCCTGGATATAAATGTTACAGGTCTTAGCTTATGTACTACACTGTTGATGGTTCTGGGGACTGTCCTAGGGGTGTGCTGATAAAAGCGGGCTACCTCTGAAACTCCCTATTCTAACACACATGCCTTCTCTGCTGTTGATGATGTTTCTTGATGATGTTGACTGATGACAACGTATCTACATCTTCTGTGTTTTGGTTTTGGTTTTTTTTTAAATGATAGGAACTGGAAAAGAAATTAGAAAAACAGTTATGGGATCATACATTGAGCTGAAGTGTTAGCCTCTGATAGCTTAAGTGCCTGGCACAAAAATAGCTCAAAAGCTATTTTCCCTTGGGATCATTATTCTTTAATAGAAAGCTTCAGTGTATCTAACTTTAAAGGAATACAAGCAATTGCTCTGGAGAAAGAACTGACAACAAGCAACTTCTTTGCTCTGAAAGTAATTCTACAACCTCAGATCAGCCACTAAAGCATCTTTTATGTCAGAAAAATTAAATCAGGTACAGCTTTCTGCTTGCTCACAAGACACTGGCTCTGCACAGGCCCATCCACGCCAAAGCAGCTCAGTGACCTTTTAGCACATGGGTTCCATCACACCCACCCACCTCAAAGTGGTTGTCACCAGTCACTCACTCTCACTGGAGACTACTTTGAAAGCCCATGTAACTCAACCAGAAGGTGCTTTCTGATTTCAGTTGACCCTGTATCAAGGCCAAAGGCTGGTGGTTCACCACTGGGTAAGCACTGGGTCTGCAAGTTGCTGCAGGGTCTGCCTGCTGAGCAAGATGCAGAACTCCCAAGTTCCTGTATAGGTATGGTCATGAAATATCCTCTGCCACATTGCCAGAAGTCCCTGAAGGAAATTTACCTTTGAATTCTGCTTGAATTAAAGTCCCTCCCTTTACGGCATCTGCGTTTTCATCTTGCAGAGGTGGTATTGTGATTTCCTCACTTAATCTGATGTGTAATGGTTGTGTTTTCCACCCCAGAAGTGGTTGCATTTCACCAATGGGCAAAGTAAACCCTTCTGTGGAATATTTATAGAGCTCTTTAAGGCCCTTTGCATGGAAAGCCTCTCCAGGATGATCCGTTAATGAGTATGAAAGCTAGGCATACATAAGGAGAAAAAGAATCAATATACACATTGGCTGGAAGCCCACTGGCTGTGAAGACTCCCCAGGACAGCATTTGTACCAAAACCTTGTACTCTCAGTGGCTATAAGCACCTCCAGGACAATATAGTGTCATTATACCAAACCGTCAAGACTTTCTTCATCTTTGACTTGCTTGGTATCATTTGTAGGTCATAACATTTTGACCGACTCTTCACCGACGAAACCTGTACACCCATTTAGAAAGAATTTGTTGCAAGGGTCATCCAGGCCCTCTGATGCGACAAGGAGGGATAGTGCAGTTGCTGCTGCTACTGTACAAGCTATTTGGATAAGATATCTGCCATCCACTACCTCCAACTTGTCGCAGAGGAGAGCTATAAGCTAATTCCTCACCCTCCTGTTAGGTCATCAAACAAGACGTGTCTCAAGACATTCAGCAGCCCAGTCACTTGGCCAGGGATAAACCTGTGGTCAGGATGGAGGTTGGCAGCTCTTCATGCCCTGTTGGCATTATGGGCTTGAGGTGGAAAAGCTCATCTGACCGTAGAGAAAATGGGCAACAGCTTGATGGCACCTATTGATGTTTACGGCAAACTCTAGTCAGAGAACTGAGAGTTTGGAGAACTGAGCTATTTCCTCAAAACTCACACTCTCAGTGTGAATATAATATAGACTAGAAATAAATGTCAGTCCAGTTCTTTCTGATGAGTGAGTTGGAGAAGGTTGTTAGGCAGCAGCGTTTGGATTAAGGAATCCACAGTAAAAGTGTTTTTGGTTTGCCATGCAATAGGAATATGAGATCTTGGCACAGGGGATAACATCTGGCTCAGTCAAACATGATGGGAGGGCCATCCTGCGCTGTGTAACCTCCATCAAAGCACATCAGAAAGCACAGAGCAAAGCCAGGAACTATTTGGAGGAAAACTCCCGATGTCTGGTCAGCTAGCAAGGGTGGATCAAATCTGGGAGAAACTAGGACTTTTATATCCTGTTAAAACATTCTCAGCTACAAGCCCCGCAGCCCAGAAGAAGAAAAGATAACCACAAAGCAGAATAGAGAGAGCTCTGCATTGGCATTTTTCTTCCTGCCCTTTCAGCTGCAACAGGTGGTTCCTTGAACTCCTGGCAGAAGCAGGCAAGAAATTGCCCATTTTTGTGATGGTCCAGATTTTCCTTTAGGTGGAAAAAAAACTCATTTAACTGAGCTGTTGCCAAATAGCACCATTTGCCCGAAGATCACTTTACAGCCTGAAGCTTAGAAGGTTTTGCGCTGTAGGAATTCATTTGTTATTCTGTGTGGTACTGCTGCTTGGGCTAAATTGACAAAGTATTTATCCAAAGGGTAATGCATCCATTTCTGCTCTGTGCCTCCTCCTCAGACAAGGCCATTCCAGTCTGGGTTAGTGGTTTCTCGGCATTGCTGCCTGGCATTTCCCCAAAACGCTTTTGGGTTTTTTCTTATCGTGGAGTTACTGACAGGCACCTCATGAGGGCAGCATGTCCTCTCTTTTTCTTTTTTCCACCTCTATCATTAGGCTCTGCACTGCTTCTGGACTCAATTAAAAAAAAAAAAAAAAAAAAAAAAGCTGTGTACGCACTACAAATGACACCCTTCTGCTTGTGCTACTTGAATTAATGAGGGTCTCAAAGCAAGCTGGTGACCTCCCACCTCATGACATACTGGTGCTATAGAGAATATTGCTGCCCTGCTTTGCAGGTAGGGAAAAAGCAGCTAAGTAAACCCATCAGGATGCCCTATGGCTGTCAGCCGAGGAAGGAATAAAATATTGCACCCAGCTGCCATGCTTTTTTCATAAATCTAGCCATGTACCCTCTTGCTGCAGTTCTGTTTGAGAAAGGGAGAGCTCTGACTTGAGCCAAAAGGGATGAAATAGGATATAAACTATGTAAACACATGAGGAAGAAGAGGTGACGGTGGAAAGTCCCCTCTCCCAGCCTGTAAGGAAGCACAAACAAGTACCAACACATGTTGAAAGCCCCCCAGCTACTTTCCTTCCCTTTTTAACAGGAAAGTTTGTAAGCCCACTCCCAGCCAGAAGGGAAGAGAGATGCGTCTGTCAGGAAGGGGGAAATATAAGAATATAAGAAATATAATATAAAGACTGAAACCAGAAAGGGCTGATAGAGCCCCGTGCAGAGAAAGGGACAGGGTTATCAGGACTCTTGCAGGTATAATGAGGAATGTGAGGAGGGCAGGGAGGTCTTAAAGCACTGGAGAAGTGCAAATGCACTTTAAGGTCAAGCTAAACAACAGCAGAAGGGAAGGGTGCTGAGCTAAAGGCAAGACAGGTCCACAGGAAAGCAAAGATGCCCATTTCTCAAAGAAGACTGTAAGAACAGCTTTATCAGAGCTGGTCTATCACGGGCAGGAGCCTACCTCTTGTTAGGGCCAAGGGAAGACGCCTGGACAACAAGGCGGCAAGAGTATGGCAACACCATCCTGACACTGTCCCAGCAACATGTAGCTTGGCCACCACTGAGACAGAGGTGATAATTTTAACTTCTATTAACATTTAGGTTATTTTACAACACGATCTCTTTTGGTTTGGATGCTATGTACATCAAAGTCAGCCCCTCCCCAAGAAGTCTCTACCTTACGTAGGAAAGGCTGTAAGTAGGAAAATGCGGGCGCAGGTACCTACAGTACCAGGACACCCCCAGTGAGTCTTTTGCTAAATCAGCCAACATCATTAAACACACGACAAGCCAGAGATTAATTTTAGGTAAGGGTCTTACGCCTGCGCTCCTAAGTCTGGCAAGAGAAGAGAAAACTAATTGCAGAAAAATAGCTTGGAAGGAGTCATTTGTCCATGAGCTCAGCTCAGAAGGGTAGTTGAAACTTGTACGAGACTATCATGTCCTGGGCTGGTACCTTGGGCACGAGATAGGACCAAAGGAAAGTTCCTGGAGGTAAGTGGGTAGAAAAGACAATATTCTGTGACAACCTCATGTTAGACCTTAATTAATAGGACTTCCAGCACAGCCAAGAGTTTTGGGCAGTATGGACACCACCTTGCAGTATGGACAACTACAGGGCATTTATTAGTGCAGCCCTTTGCAGGAATGGATCCTCATTTGGAACAGGTCCCTTGCTCCTCTGCTTTAGGGGGATTTGCAAGCAGCAGCTAAGCTTTGATATAAAACTTAATAATTGAACATATTGCTTGGAAAAAGCTCTGCAAGAACTGACCTCCTCCAGTTTGGGCCAAGGGCTTAGAACAGAGCATTCATGGCTTTCCTTGCTGCACATTTCTAGCCAAGTCCTTGGAAACCCAGCCTTAATGTTTGCTGGCAGAAAACATCAGGACCAAATCAACTCTACTCAGGGTGAGAAGGGGAGGTTAAGCAACACATCAGGTTTATCTTCTAGAGCTGGAGGCTTCCAAAGTCCATTGCCTAAGCCTGAGAAGGGCAAAGAATAAGTTTAGCTTTCACCTTGAAGAGCAGCAGTGTCAGCCTGTGAAAGTTCAGCCAACGTTGACAGACCGCTTCCATAGCTCATAGGCCAGCTCCAGCCCAACAGTCAAAAGGTTAAACCCTTACTTGTTACTAAAAGAGCCCACATGAACCTCACAGCGATGTGTGCTATTTCTTGAGCACTTTNCTGGGTGGTGCTTGGTTGCCCATCAGGGTTAAAACACAACACACCTCCAGTGGTAGAAGGCTAGGAGGCTCTGGCAGGAGCTGGAAGGATTTCCGCAGCTGAGGACGAGGGATGCAATCCCCCTCTTTGCTGCCTAGCCTATACAAAACCCAAAGTAATTTGCTGAAAGGAGCAATAGGGCACGAACGTTCTATACCTGCTCAGTAAAGGAGGTCCATAGCTGTATGCTGCCTTAGCTCCTTATACACTGACAGGCAAAAACCCACCCTAAAACCACAGAGACTTGCTTAGCCTGTCCTGGGTGACTCATGCAGGGACACCACAGATTATCATGGGCCTGCTTTTGGACGGACAGACCAGTTTACTCCCCGTGAAAGCCAAGGCACAGCTGCAATCACACAAACAATTGCTGTAACACAAACCCAGCCACGTACCACCGCAACACCAAAAGAGACCCAAGCAGCCCACTATTTTTGCCCAAGTTTATTTCTAGAAATTGTACAAAAATTGATACTCCATAATACAATAGTCTATCAAATATGACAGATGAACATTTGTCTTTAGAGGCAAGATTCCAGGAATGTGAAGTACTGTCCTCTTGCATGGAAGAAAGGCACATTTTGGAGCTCAAAATACACTCAACTGAACCGTTGAAAAGGCAGGTCAGACATGCAAGTAGTGCAATGTTTCAGGTTTATACATAAACACGTTGTACGCTGAAGAAATCTCACTACAAGCAGTGTTAACATCCACGTAAACATTTTATAAACACTTTAAAAAGTCACTCACTTTAGATCCTATGCGTGAAAAGGCTATTCCTTTACATTCACTGGACAGAATATTTAAAAGCCATCTTTGGGCAGAAGTTACTCCTAGCTTTCCCCAAATGCTTTTGGGATCAAAAACACTTCCATGAATAGTCCTGCTGCATTTGCCCCTACAGGCTACCCTAAGGGTCTGCAACACTGAGGCCAGGTGATTGCACCATCCCACCACTCCTAGAGCTTGTCCTTGGAGTTCTGTGGCTATGAAGAAGTCCCATATTTCCAGCTACATGCCTCTGTGCAAGCAGTGCCCGGGACAGACCTGCTTCTAAACTGACATTCAAAACACAAGTGGTGAAATTAAAGCTACCAAAGCATCCACCACACTGTGCAGATCGAGGTCCACCGGACTCATATCCTTTGGTTTCCTGCGCTGCACACAGTAGGTGCCACGCCAGGGGATTTGGCAGCCTGTTTGCATTTCAGAAGGGGCTTTTCCAAAGCAGAAATGCCCTTGTGCTATGTAAGCATATCTCAACACGGCTCTTGTGCAACACGCCTGTAATACTGCCATCCCAGTCAAATCAACCTGCTGCTTTTTTGACCGAAAACCAGATGGATCCTACTCTCCCAAAATAGCTTGTGCTACTGGGTACAGCAGCAGTAGGGAAGCTTCTAATCCATTGCTGGCAATCTAACAGCATTATATAGCAGATTACAGAGGCAATCGTTTCCCCCATCCAAATCCTCACAGCAATGGGGAGTTACGCTTTTTTTTTGGGGGGGATAGAAAAATATTTATAATAGGATTTATCCAAAGTAAAGCCTTTTTTTTATTTTTAAAAGTGGTCAAGCAATACTTTAAACACTTTTCTTTGAAAGACACATACAGCCACACATGCTTTCAAGTACACGATAACAGCTTGGACTCCTGGAGAAGATGTGTCGATTCTGAGAGAAGGAGGTGTTGCTGAGCCTGTCCTTTCAGTTGACTTCCAAGACCTCAGTCTCCGGCAGGCCAAATTTGCTCTTATACTTGTCAAAGAGTTTGATCAGGGAGTCCACATATATGCTGTGGTAGAAGTCCACTTCCTTCTGGGATGGATTATCAATTTTGGGGATGGTGATGGGCTCCCCAACTGAAAAAAAAAAAAAGAGGGAAAGATCCACATGTTAGGTGGATCCTGTACAGCCTGGAGATTTGTCCTCTATGGCCACAGCTATGGTAGTTCAGAGTGCCCACCCTGGCATAGCACAGCTTGCCATCATAGCAGAGGTTTGCCCAATTCCTCCCAGTTTTGCTAAGCTCTAATGCACAACTATCCCACCACCAGGACCCTCATCACATCTGCAGTGATACCCAGATCCATTTTAGCTTCACAAATGCCAGCAGTGCACAGCTTCTACTGCACAAGGTGGTTGGGAGGTTCCACTTGCTTCTGTTTACAGCAGAATGATAAATCCCTCCTCCATTACCAGGAACCAAGACTAAAAGCTGCAGTTCTCATGTGTTCCCCTACATACACTGCAAAAAGCAAAGAAACTTTTTTTTTTCTCTCACTCAAAGCCTTGAGTCTTCAAACCCAAAGCCGCAAAGACAAATTTTAGGGTTGGCTTTAAGATTCAGCTATCAGACAGCATCACACTTCCAGTCTGGGGCAGGGGACAGACAACCAGGCTGCTTCTGACTTGAGCTGTCCAAGAGCAAAGAAGGTAGCAGCTACAGCATTTTTTTCCACCCCCTAGAAGAACTCACTTGCAAACCTAGCTGGTAGTTGAGCACAATGGGAGGCTTGCAGCCTCTGGAAACGATTCTAGTTCATTCCTAGGCATGCTGGAATGGTTTATATAGAAGGGAAAACAGAGTTTTATAGTCAAGACTCCACAACCAAACTAGAGAGAGGGTACGGCATAGACTCAGGTAAGCTACTACCCTAGAGAAGCACATAACATGTTTATACCAAGACCTTACCAACAGTAGTGATGGGCTTGGGGTAAGGTAACAGCCCCCAGGTGTTGGAGGAGAAGAGGCCACGGCCATGGAAGATGCATGGTGCAAAGCCAATGTGCTTCTGAAAAGTCTTCTGAACCCATCTTCCCCAGGAGCCCTCCTCAAAGATCACCTGCTTGTACACTTCATTCTCCCCAAAGGAGTAGACAGGAACCAAGTCCGCACTAGAGAAATGGAAAGATGTTAGGTCCTCACACCCCTGGTCTGCAGTCAATACTACAGCACCACACTCACTGCCATGTACTCTTGCTGCACGTTTGCAGATTTTACCGGCCAGAGCTTTGTGTGCAGCACAAAGTACCGACATAAGTCAACCTGACCCGACATGATACAGTAGATACACTTTTAAAGCATGCAAGAAGAAAATCGTACTGGCTACAGGCACAAGAAACTACCCAGTCAGGCACTGAATATGCTTCCATATATTCTCATCTCTGATTTTTGATGGACATCCCATTTCAGACACATGGGATCCCTGGAGCTTGCAGGGCCTGCACAGGCGATGCCCCACGCTGGTTACTGACACCTGCCTCCTTGCCCTGGAAGCCTCCTGCTGTCTTAAGCAGCTTCTTACCCCTGTTCCCTGCTCGGGGCAGAAGACAGGAGACAGACTTATGTGTCTGATGCTCTGACTATATATCCACATGACACAGCAGGACTACAGAAAGGAGAATCCATCCAAGATATCAGCTGCTTCAGGGGATGAGAGCACCTTTCATACGCTAGCAGTACTGCTCTAGCATCGAGGTTGCCTCTTACCCATGCCGTAGAGCCAGTTTCACAAATCCTTTCCGGTTTTTCAGCGTCACCGAGTTCTTCCCCGGGGTGCAGTTCAGGGACTCCGCTGCTCCTCCAACCACGATGATGATGGCATTGCCACTGCCATTCTTGGACAAGATGTAGTCAATGCTGTCACGGTTCACAGGACATATACCTGCGTATCCAAGAGACAGACATGAGGGTCAAGCTGCAAGATTAAGAATACCCTGCATGATCCTGAAGACACTAGCCACACTTGCAGCAAAAAGTTCATGCCTTGACTGCAAGTGGAGTCATCCAACTTCCCTGTGGTCACAGAGGGTTGCGTGTATGAACAGGCAACCTGTTCATCAACTAAACAAACAATTAATAGACCTGGACAGCACTAGAGTTTGTCATGGACAAACTCCACCAACACTAACTCTCAAAAAGTTGTCTTAACACAAAAGACTTCAGCAAGGATATTCTTCTGCTCTTAGTGATGCCAAAGGCAACCATTTAAAGGAATCCTTGCTCCAGGTTTACAACACAATCCCTGCCCTAAAGCATCAGGCCCCACTCCAGGGATCTCACCATTCAGCCCAATGAAAGAGGGATCTTTTAATCCCTACTCTATTGCTCTAAAGATGTTAAGGAGGTTGATTCCCTACTCCTGAAACTCATGCTTTTATCCTACAGTTATCGTCAGAGCTTGCTCATGCCTCACATTTTTGGACAGGATAAGCTAAGGAGAAGTGAGATGCCATCATTTACGTTCCCATCTACACGTCTGGGCTGTGTTGAGTACGTAAGGTCATTGCGCTAGGAAGGGCAGTATTACACAATTTAATTTTAGAAGCTGATTCTGCACATCTCATGTTAGTTGTCACTTAAACTAGGAACTAAATGATGAATGGGTCCCATGGGATTATACAGTGCAGGTCTGCAAGCCTTCATGTATATCTGGACATCAAGGTCACCGCCTAATCCCAGCTCCAGACCACAGGGGAGCAGGCATCATTTGAGACCAGTCAGTTGGATTTGAGGATGAAAACCTCATTCCTTTCAGCACACCTACATCTCTCTGACCATGTTTCTTTCGAAAGGCTCAGGCTATGCTTGCCACTCTGTAGGACGGAAGCCTTCGTACTTCTCCCATTCTCCACGCCAAGGCTCACTCTGACTACACAGCCCTGGCTAACAGGGCAGCACAGATTTACGTTCAGCCATTTCACACTTGTTAGCAGGAGGAGATTGCTATTACTCACAACATTGAAATCCTTCCACCAGAAAATGCAACAAGACATGCAGACAAGTGGCAATTGCAGAATTGTGCTCTTTAGCACATTTACACGGTATATAGGATTTTCTGGCCATCTCCTCATGCCTTAGAGGATCCCTGATGTAGTTCTCGTCTCTAGCAGGCTATAAAACATTGTAATACGCAACAGTTTGCTGTCAGCCAACTAAGTATGTGTATTGGTACTGTAATATCTGTTAGGATTTCACTTGAAGTGGTTCATCCGGAAAACAAAGGACCTATCAGCACTTCCCAAGGGATGTTAAAAGCCTTTGTAGTGACACCCTTAAAATCCAGTATAGGAAAGGGAAGACAAATTATGGAAAGTTAACTTTGTCCAAGAGATCACACCTATAGTCTTGCTTAAATCTTAAGTACAGAGGAAGCAGAATTTCCCACTGATTTAACTGTAAGGCTCAGGGATAGCCAAGCCAGCCCTGTCAGCCGTGATGTTGCTGGTGCCCGCTCCCACCTTCCTTCCAAAAAGAGTGAAGCAGCTCTAGCTGGTTGCAAGATTTGTCTACCAGTCATCTTGAGCAGACTGAACATTTTTTTTTTTTTTTGGTAAATATAGAAAGGCTGATGCTGCGTGGAAACTTAAGCAACACATGAACTAAGTTTACAGACATGATAGACTGGAAAGCAGATCCCGACTTCTCGTGCACTGCTGTCTAGTGGAATTCCCCAAGTATGGAACTTATGGACTTCACACAGCAACTTCCATCTGGTGTGGGAAGATAGAAACCAGCTTGAGATACTGCCCTTCCTAGGCAGGGACAAACATGTTTTCTGCACCAGATCCAGTTAATTTTCCCCTCCCTCACCAAATTAAGGCAGTAATCTTGGAAACAGTTAAGCCTAGCAAGTCAGAGCCAAGTACAGCTAACTCCTAGCCTCTCCCCAGCCACAAGTCAAGATTTAGCCAAAATACTATAGTAAGATACCTGTTTTAGAGTCATTTATTGGTGACTCTGTTCCAGGAACAGCAAACAAAGTACTGGACTGTTCAATTCATGGTCTTTAAACATTACTCCCTTATCTGTACCTAACTGACAGGCATCCTCACTCTGAAAAGGAACCTCAGGTCATGCAAGAACACTGTTTCTTGAGGCTGTCAACACTGCTTCCTCTGCCCAGTCATCACCTACACGCCCTCCATCATTAAAATACTGGAATCCATTAGAACAGACCTATTAATGTCATTCAGCAAAGTTTATCACTGCCTATTCCCCATGACCCATCTTTTCAGGGAAGGGACTCTTCTGAACAGCTGAAACCATGCAATACCCCAGCCTCTGTACTGCTGGCAGGCACCTAAAAGTGTGGTTGGGCGAAGAGTGGTTGCGTCATCACCATAAGACCTAGGTGCGCGACAGCTCAAGTGGTAATAAGCCCAGGAGCAGAGCTCGCCATGGTATTCACATTTCAAAGGCTAGCAAATACTTTATATTTTCAGTTAGTGCAACTTCTTCATCTACCAGTAGCTCCTAATGATAACTAGGACAACTTGCTCCCATGTCTCCATCTTCCTCACCCACAACTACAGATGCCAGATATTCTACTATGCCTTTGGACAAGAATATCCTTGAGTTAAGGCTGAATGCAGAGGAACAGCAGTCCCTGCAGCCCAAGCTAGCCACATTTATTCACGGCTTCCTCTTGACAACTATACGAAAGCAATGTTTGTGTGCGACTACCAGAAAGAAGTGGTTACATGAGCTTCTGCCACAGCTTTTCACTTAGAGAAGACAGCTCAGAGGCAAGGGCACGAGTAGGAGGAACAAAATGCTCTTGCACTTACCGCCAGACATTAAGTAGTCCCTTAAAATGGGCATCCTGAAGTTTCCAGCCAGGGTAGCAAGGTATGGTCGGATCCCGGGGAATTTCTGGCTGACACCCGTGGCTTCTGTGCTGAAGTTGCAAAAGGCGCCCAAGCCCATGATGCCATGCGGATGGTACCCAAAAATGTAATTCCTGGTGGTCAGCAGATTATGGGTTTTAACCAGCTAGAAAAGAAAAGAGTGAGTTTACATGAAGAGAGATATTTTCAGGTAATCAGAAAAAAAAAATAAGTGGAGAAGAAAGACCAAATCCCCAGCTTTTGTCTCTCTTCCCACCAGGGAGAACAGCCCAAGAGCTGGCGTATGGGCTATCCTGGATTTCAGAGGCTGTGGTAAGAGCAGCCACTCAGGCTTCAGCTCCCCAAGCAGAATAAACAGGCCGATCTTAGACACAGGATGACTGCCAGCCAAGCGGGAATAGGGTTTAGGTTGCAGTAGCCTGTGCCCTTTGTTGCTCTACTCCTCCCAAAGGGATTCTGGCAAGCCTCTTGCCCAAGCCAACCAAGTTCTTCATGGCCCTGTAGCCACAGCTACGCCTCCTTCCAGGCCCTCTCTCAGCACATTAGTGGCTCACATCCAAGTATGACGGGAGAAAAAAAAAAGAAAAAAATCAGTGTCTCATAACAGAAGCAAGCTTGCTTAATACCTGAAAAAAAGCCCCAAACACTTAATATACCTGCTGGCCTCCCTTCAAGAGGGAAAATGTGCAGAAGGGTGGTTTACCACTGGAAACTATCCCTCCTTTCAAGAGGTTTTGCTCTGGCCTACACGCCAAAGGGCCAACAAGACACCTCAGGTGATCCACATCAGTGCTCCAATTTCTGCAGCACATGCTCCAGGAGCAGTGATCGCATTGCACAATATTCTTATTGCGCAATCTTCCCAACCATGTACTCATCTATTTCCACAGCACGGACACTCCAAACCTGTCTTGGCCACGTGCAGCACAACCCATGCCCCGGTACCGCAACTGCCAGAGGATTTTTTTGTTTGTTTTTTTGATGCTCTAAGTAGCAGCAGCGTCCCATGCATCAGCCCATCTCCCCCAGGCAGTACACAAGCGGTCTGAGTAAGCATACAACAGGACCGCTGCACCACCCTGCAGAAGGCAGGCATCAAATTTAATTTATTTTTTATTTTTTTCAGGCTGCAGTGGTGCCAGTGTTTGCTGACTGCAACACCCCAGCAGCGCTCAGACTGGGGGCAGGACCTACAAGCCCCCGTTGCACCTTCAGCATGAGGTGCTAAACAGCTGCACCCCATCCCTCAAATCGCATAGGCAAAGGTCACTCTGCGTCAGCTCCCATAGGAAAGAGCGCAGATTTCCAAGACGTCACACCGGCATTACATATGCCACCGGCTTGGCCAAGAAGTGCTTTGGCAGTAAGGAAGTCCATTTTGTTGAATCATGCTACAGGGAGCTGAGGTGCCATTGCGACACACTGAAGCAGCACGCTCGGGAATTTGATTCCTTCCTCCCCACATTCCCACCACTGTCCCTGGATGAGGCTAGAGCACTTGTGCTATGTCAGAGAGCAGCTGCAGTACAGGCATGACACAGCAGAGGGTTAAGCAAGCTGACTACCCCTCTTCACGCTTTCCTCTAGCTTTGGGGTCACGCAGGGCTCCAAGAAGCGTGTGCAGGCGCTTGTGGTTGCAGCAGCTCTGTAGAGCCCTGCGGCCGGTGCCACACCAAGTCATCCTTTCTCCCCTTTCCCTTCGTTGCCCAATTAGTAGGTGACTCTGCTTTCGCTCTGCAAGGTGGGAGGGTTGTCCCTTGACCAGTTAGGACAAACAGGGCTCCCAGGCTACAGACTGGAAACCACTCTCCAGGGAAGACTGGGGATGGGAGCAATTACATGGTAAGCAACCCCTCCGTCTGCCAACTCTTGCTAAGTTCTAGGAGAGACTCAAGGCCTGGTGGCTACAGACACACATGGCTTGGTTGGACCAGTGGCAGACACTCCTCCTTAGAGCTCTTGTCAGAGCAGGGCAGTGGTTTCCAGGCTCCAAGCCTCATCCTTCACCTGCCCCAAGCACAGCTGCTTTAAAAGGAAGCTGGCTGAAACAGAGGGTTTGTCCTTGTCGCTCTGGAGCACGAGGCATTTGTGAGCTGAGCTTGGCAGAGCCACGCGTCTGCTCTCATACAGAAGACATGCTGCTCTGCTGCTGCCAGCCGTGGCAAGCACCCTGCTCCAGCCCCTCCACCACGTGGAAGGACACCCAGTTCCCAGTGGAGCTCATTGCTTGCATGCCTTGTACGAGCCCCAGCCAAGCTCAGCCTTATCGCTCCGTGTTGCTTTCCAAGACCACCTGCTATGGGAGGCATAGGGTTGGTGCTACCTACCACGCTCACCCACCCCACTCGCACAAGGCATGGGGGAGCAAGGCAAGAGGTATGCAGGGAACCAACTCACCTGCACACCCCACCCACGGCAAGCAGAAGGGGAATATCTGAGCAGCACTGGAGGCTCAAGGAGATTCAAATGCTCATAACAGGGATCTACAGGTCTGAGAGTCAGCCTGGCATTCAGAGAATCATAGCATCATTAAGGTTGGAAAAGACCTCTGAGATAGAGTCCAACCGTCAACCCAACACCACCGTGCCTACTAAACCATGTCCCCAAGTGCCACATCCACATGGTTTTTTTGAACCCCTCCAGGGATTGGGACTCCGCCCCCTCCCTTGGCAGCCTGTTCCAATGTTTCACCACTCTTTCAGTAAAGAAGGTTTTCCTAATATCCAATCTAAACCTCCCCTGGTGCAACTTGAGGCCATTTCCCCTCGTTCATATATATATGCTTTTCCCCAGTTTGTCCCATGCAGGCTGCCACTGCCCTCCACATGTTGTCCCACAACAGAGGGGTTCACAGAAAGTGAACATATCGCTTCTTCCACCCAAGTCAAGCCAGGGCAACCAAAGACTCTGCCAGGCATTAGACAGGTTTGTGCACTTATCTGCAAGTAGTGCAGGCCTTAGGTCTGCTAATGCATAAACTCAGCCCAGGGTCTGACCTGCCAACACCAGAGGCAGAGCTTTCATGTCTCCCTAAATTTAGTCTAGAAGTAGGAATTTTTGAAGTGCTGTAATAATTTATTTCTAGTCTCAAGCAATATTGAAGCTTTCCTTAGGAGGCTGACCACTCACTACTAGTTTTCTTCCACCTTTCCCCTTGACAGCCAAACACTGAGCTGCTGGGATTCCTTATCAGGTTGGCTTAAGGAATTGCTGTATCTGTCATTGGACAACACTTTTGCAACTCTGTTCTGAACCTCCAACAGGTTTTTCCTTTCGCCTTTCAGGTCTCCAGTCCCTCCACAGTCTCCAGCCTTCAGCTCCTTGAAGCCTCGGTGCTCCCGTGGTGAGACAGAGGCAGCATGTCCTTGCTGCATCCCAGCCAGACGGTTACAGTGCCGGGACTGACACTGGACTGTCACCCCACTGCACTAACATGCCTCTTCCCAGCTGCTGCCTGAGACCAAACCCATTCCAGGTGGAGCAAAGGTCCATCCATCTGCTCTAAAGAAACTTCTCGCTTATTACTGAACAGATCTAAGCCTGCCTACAGAAGCAATAAAGCAGTGCAATTACAGTAAAAACTAGTTGTTAATATCCAAGTGCCAGATACACCCAAAGAACAGTATTGCCAACTCTATTTGTAGGAACAGGGTGAGTAAGTAGCACATTCACGCATGGAGAAAGGGGGACTGGAGAGACATTGCTGCTCAGCACCAGGAGCCAGCAAAGAGCAGGGTGAAAATGAGTGGTCTAGGTGGGTGCTGTTGTGGTTTAACCCCAATCGGCAACCAAGCACCACCCAGCCGCTCACTCACCCTCCCCCTGCCCCGGCGGGATGGGGGAGAGAACCGAAAAACCAAAACCTAAAACCCGTGGGTTGAGATAAAGGCACTGTAATAGGACAGCAGAGAAAGAGAAAGTAATAATAATAATGATAAAAGAATATACAAAACAAGTGATGCACCATGCAACTGCTCACCACCCACTGACCAATGCCCAGCCCGTCCCCGAGCAGCGATCGCTGCCCCCTGGCCAACTCCCCCAGTTTCTATACGGAGCATGACGCCGTATGGTATGGAATAGCCCTGTGGGCAGGGTGGGTCAGCTGTCCTGGCTGTGCCCCCTCCCAGCTCCTTGTGCCCCTGGCAGAGCATGGGGAGCTGGAAAGGCCTTGACCAGTGTCAGCACTGCTCAGCAACAGCTAAACCATCTGTGTGTTATCAGCATTGTTCTCATATTAAGTCCAAACCACAGCACTATAGCAGCTACTAGGAAGAAAATGAACTCTGAATTAAGCTGAAACCAGGACAGGTGCTCAGCCCACCCGCAAGCTGAGCAGCACAGTGACCAGAAGCGTGCAGAAAGCAGAAAATTTGAGCTCATTCTGCAGCATCCAAGCAGAAGTAGTGAGCATAGGAGCTTACAAAACAACCGAACAGTAGCAATTAGCTGCTTCACAGCCAGCAGCACTACAGAAGAAATCATCCCACCTTCCAAGCCATGCAGGCCAGGACCTGCAGACCCCTCCAGGCTCTCAGTACTGCCACTCCACTACCTCACGCACAGGGAGCAAAAATCTCCGTTTCTATTCTGCAAGTCATCTACAGCAGCTAAGGAGAGGCTTTGCGAGGAAGCCAGCCAAACCACAGAGTGCAAGACAAATGCTGAAAAAGGAGTCACTGTCTTGCAACAGTCCCTGCTCTGGCACGCTGCTGACTCTCCCATCTCTGGAGGAGACCGAGAAGGTCTCACTGCGCCCATCTGAAACAGTCGCTGTTTGACAAAGGTGAGCCAAAGGTCTGCAGTCCTTATCTGAAGTACTATTGCCTCTGGAGATAAGCCGTGGCTGTGCTCACATGCTCAGGTGATGGCTTCGTTACCTAGAGAAGACCTTTAGATTGTGGCACTGCCAACATGGCATCCTCGGATCAGCGGGACGTGTTCGGGAGGCCGCTGGGACCTTGCCTGCCTCTGCAGCAGCAGAGTTGTGTCCAGCCAGGCACACAGCACCACGCTCACACCTGCAAAAGCCCAGGCCTTACCTGCCAGCTCAGCACCAGGATTTAGCTCACTGGAAGCTTCCTCAGCTGCTTCGTGCACTGCTTAGCTTAAAGCACTATTTGCAAGGCCAGCCACTAAGCAGCGGGCAAACTTAAGCTTCTAGTGCCCTAAAATAGCTTATTACTGTCAGAGCAGCTGCGTGAAGCCCCAGTGAACGTGGACAACCTCTGCTCACGCTGAGGAACTGAGCCAGATCCAGGCTGGTTTCCAAATCCACCTGGTATTACAAAACATGACCTGGTGTCTCTAGATACAGGTACAATAGTCCTACTGGTGTTTCAGGATGGGAGACACTGCTGACTCAGGTGGAGGCCAAGCCTACTCAGCATACATATCAGAGCAGAGCCTGCTTCTCATGCAGCTACTCTGATAAAGCAAGCATGATGCCAGCAGATAGAGCTGTGGAAGGATGCAGCAGACCTAGCCACAAGTTCTAGCACAAAGCTTTGTCAGAGGTCAATACCGGTGACTTTTCAGGCTGGCCAGATTCAGCTTGCATCCTCAAGATTGAGCTCACACCAGCCAGGTATGAGGAAACTCTGGCCTTCACGTCTGCAGCCACTGAGGACATTATACCAAGAGGCCTCCCCTCCCAAGTTTTTGATGCTACAACCGTCACCCACTGGGAGTTGGGGAACTCCTGGGGTGGTGTCCTTAGGGTTTTGGAAGAAAGAAAAAAAACCTGCAAAACTTCTTCCTATTTATTTCCTGGAACAGGAGTAAAATCTGAGCTAATACCCTAACGGAGGCGGTACCTGTGCTGGTATGGATGCAGCTAGCACAGCGCTCTGTGCGGAGCTTGCAAAAGCCGAGTTCAGCCTCACAAGCGCCACTGGTGCGACTGCCACTGGTGTGACCTGCCCTTGCAGCGCTCTGCGGACACAGGGCACGGGACGAGGTGCAGCAGACGCCTACCCCAACAAACCACGAGCCAGGGAGACATGCCAAGCTCTGCTAAGCCATTACACAGGCAGTTCAGGATCCAGTCAAGGTGAATTTTGCCGACAGAAGGTTTAAACAAGTGGCCATGTCTAGACCAGTCTCCCCCTTGACTGAAGGCAGCTAAATAATTTCTCCGAGGAGTTCCTGTGCTCTTAGCAAGCCCAAGCTGTTCTAGTGGTTGGTGTCACTCCTTACAAGAGACAATATTCATGCCCGTAATCGCAGACAACCACCTCCAGCACCTCACAGCCCCATGATCCCTGTGGCAGGCTTTAACAAACACGCAGCCAGCTGGCTGTTCCCCCCGGCAGGCGCAGGATTTATCCCACAGCTGTCAGCTCTCACGTGTTGCCCTTTGCATACCACTTACCGGTGGGCTCTGCAAGCCTTGCACAACTCTACCCCCTCAGTGACAAAGACATTACAGCCATAAGGGGTTCTCGCAAACAGATTACGGGAACTACCAAGTGTTTACCTAGAACAGCAGAGAAGTTCATTTCATCTACCCAATCTCATTTCTAAACTTACCTGAACAACCCAGCTGTTTGACAAGTTTCTACTGTCTACAGTGGACCTGACCTGCATGGCTGGTGCAGAGCATGCTTCCATGAAGACGGCGGCTAAATATGCCACCAAAGGAGCAGCGAAACAAAAGGACCAACCATTACTGGTGACCCTCTCAAATCAAGTCCCCAGGAGAAACTAGCCCATTTTAGCCTTCAGCAATATCAAGAAGGCAGGGTTTAGTTGCAGTACTGAGGACTTGGTACTAGAGGACAACCCATCTGAGACCCTTCAACACTGGAGCATGCTCTGTTCTCCATCAGCTATGAGACCTGGGTTGACCAGACACTTGCACCCTGTGCAGTTGTGGCGTATTTTTCCATGTACACCTACATTTGCCAAGAATTACCTGTTAATACCAGCAAGAATGTGTCAAGAGTGTTCACCAGCAGCATGTTCAGGCACCCTGAGAGTTCAAGTGGCTTTGCAAAGGTGGAATCCAGTCTATGCCACTTTGGCTGCCTGCTGGAACTGGATTCCCTACTGCCTTCTGAGGCTGGACTATCTTAGGGCAGGGTGGTTCATTGAAAGCCACGTCAAGGTCCCTCCCTTTTGCTCAGGCTGAATAAAACTTGCCAAGAGACTTACATAATGGTCCTTTCAGCCGTGTGTCCTTCCAAAGTGGATCAGGTTCCCTCCTAGCTGAATTTGGCCCCTGCTCCCTTCCAAGTCCTTTGGCTAATTCTACAGTCCCCAGAGCAGGCTGGCAGCCCTGTCCTCTGTCTGCAACGCATCTGAGCTAGCAGGGACAATACAAGCAGAAGGTGACAAGTTACAAGCTGGACAACCGGAGCTATTCCCGCTGCTGGAAGCCCCCCTTCCCCAAAGCAGCTAGACACTGTGGAATAGTAGGACTTTTGGTGCACAGGGCCCCCAGCTATTCTTACCCAATACACTGCTGCCCTAGGGCGTAACTGGAAAAGAGACCAAAACTGAGCTAGATGTGTAAGAGGGGAACAGAGGTAGATCTAGGCACAACACAGGACTGCTGCAGCACAGAAGTTGGAGAGAGGATCAGGGAGCCTTACTGCTAAAGGGCAGATTGCCTCGAGAAGTCTGGGGATAAGACCATCAGAAGCAGCAGGCTCTACAAATCACAATACCATCGCTGGTGATGCCTTTTAGATTTTACAACCACAGCTGCACCAAGCAGTAGTTTGGCAGTGGTAAGCCATGTCCTGCTTACAGTTCAGGGTCATGGATAGACTAGTGTAGGTACAACACCACCTCCCCAGGGGTTATTACAAGTCAGTCTAAAACAGTTAAGTCCCAAAGCACAGACCTAAACTGTCACTTACTCTTATTGGAAAATAATCCCTGAAGTACCTCCATATAGCCCAGTTTCTCACCCATTGGGACCTTCTTCCACCTGAAGAGAAAAAAGGAAATCGTGTTTGTAAAGGTCTTTCCACATGGATGCCCACCAAGAAGCCTAGAGGACTCCAGAGAGTTTGCTGTCTCAATAGAGAAATCAACGATTTAAATTCTCTAAATGGGACATCTGCATCTGTGTGCTGGGTTTGGCTGGGTTAGAGTTAATTTTCTTCAGAGTACCTAGTATGGGGCTACGTTTTGGATTTGTGCTGGAAACAGGGTGGATAACACAGGGATGTTTTCCTTACTGCTGAGCAGTGGTTACACAGGGTCAAGGCCTTTTCTGCTCCTCACCCCACCCCCCCAGCGAGCAGGCTGGGGGGGCACAAGAGGCTGGGAGGGGACACAGCTGGGACAGCTGACTCAAAAAGGGCTATGCTACACCACAGGGCATCGTGCTCAGCAATATAAAGGTGGGGAAAGAAGGAAGGGGAGGGGGTGTTTGGAGTGACAGCATTCGTCTTCCCAAGTCACCGTTACATGGGATGGAGCCCTGCTTTCCTGGAGGTGGCTGAGCACCTGCCTGCCGATGGGAAATAGGAATGAATTCCTCGTTTTGCTTTGCTTGTGTGCACGGCTTTTGCTTTACCTATTAAACTGTCTATCTCAACCCACGGGTTTTCTCACTTTTACTCTTCCAATTCTGTCCCCCATTCCACCAGAGGGGAGTGAGTGAGCAGCTGGGTGGGCTTAGTTACCAGCTGAGGTTGAACCACAACAATCTTTCACTAAGCATGCTCAGGACTTCAGGGTGCTTCAAGCCAATTAAGGCCTGACTACAAATTCAAGGTAGGATCCAACTTGATAATCTGTCGTAGCTGGGCAATGGACAACTCAAGCTAGAAACAGCTCAGTGTTAATCTCAGATTCATCCTTCGGGAAAGGCCAAGATCCTGGATGAATTCGGTAGTCTTGAAGCAACGGAGAATTGTGCTAATTTGACTATGAAAGGAATTGCCATCAAAGCTTGTTGCCTTTGCTGTAGTGGATTCTCAGAGCTGGTTTCTACAGGGTGTTCTCTGAAATAAAGTTTTCTGCTTTATTCGCAGCAACGCTAACTCAATAGGGGAGCCACATCTTAATAGTCACACCATAGTCTGAACCTTGCAAAAGCTGGAGAGGACAGCGAGATCTTGAATCTTTATGTAGATCTTTCTGATGTACAGGAAGAACCTAAGCCTTATCAATATGTTGCTAAAAAACCATCAATGGCATGATAGTGCACGTTATCCTGTAATACCCTCAGTACCAAGAAAACCTGCGGTCACTGCTTATGCCAAGGGCTGACATTTGTGCGCTTCACTGAATAATGCTTTTGGTCAGTGATTCAGCCAAGTCCCACTAAGAAGAGAAGTCACCCACTATAAGGAAGTGCTTCTTTGTCCAAGTATGAGGACAGAGACACTCAAACAGCAAGGATTTGTTCTGCAATATTTACCTTTCTTTGGTGTATTCCAGTCAAACACCAGCCAGGCTAAATATAGAGCAGCAATCACCCAGCAATCTGTGCACAGTATGTACATGAGGATTAAAGTGCAAGCAACACCTGGATAGGTCCAAGAAAGAGAAGAAAACAAGGTTGCGTCAGGTTTTGGTCTGCATTTACACTTGCATTAAGAGCCCTTTGCCTTTTGACCCTTCTATACTGAAGTCTTAGTCTCAATCTGATGTCATTAATCTTCAATCAAATCGGATTTAGCTAAAACCCCCTTCTGTAGGTGTGAGACAGCTTCCTTTAAAGCTACCTGCTTTGAAGTACCTCAACCTCCCCTTTATGGCTTCTCCACATCTCTCTTCTACAATACCTCCAGGTGGGGCAGCTACATCACCAGGCAAGAGCAAGACTTCCTCAAGATTTCTTTGTGGCCCACACCAAAGGGTTCCTTCCACAGCTACACAAGTCTTCCACACACCACACCAGCTCTGTGCCAGCCATCCCACCAGGGAGCCAGAGACCACACGTGCAAATGGCGTTGCCATTTTTGGCACAAATTAAATCGGGAAGGAACAGCGAGACTCCCTTGACTGACTGCAATCAGGATCTTCCTCCAGTTTAATTATTGACAATACTATGGAGCAGAGCAGCCTGAGGCTTCGCATAACAGAAGTACCCAGAGACAAACAGTCTACTATTTTACTGGTCCAACACAAACACTTCTTGCCCAGCTCTAGTACCTCTTGGAAGGAGACCAAGCCAAGCGGAAGGCATCCCTGTTGCTATCAGTCACATTATTTACCAGTCGCTTCTAAGAAATTTCTTCTCTGTGGACCTCCCTGTGAGTGAGTCAGGTGAGAGACTTCCAATTGCTTCAGTTTTATTTGTATGGTGGACACAGATATGAGCTAAACATCAGTAGGTCTTTCCATAGCTCCTATGTTTTTCCTCGAGCCAGGTAAAGTAATTTATTGCCAAAATATCAAAGTATGCAAGTGTGCTTTACAATATCGACATGCCTCAGGAACTGTCCTGCTGCAGCACACATCCAGTAATTAATGCTTATGTAAAAGTGAACATTTTTGCATTAAAAGTCTTCCAGAATGAAGGGGAAAAAAAAGCTTTGCTTTTGGCCAAAAGGTGTTACTTACCCATGATAAGGAAAGTGAGAACCCATTGCAGCACGGAGATGATCTGGAGTTGTTTCTCTACTTTGGATTTAGATAGCCAAAACAAATCCTGCAGAGCAGAAAGAATGCTCGATCCTGTGCCTAAGGGGAAAAAAAATAGAAATAAAGTTATAATTCACACACTGAGCAAAGATAGCAATATTTTCCTTTAAAATATGAGATTTTAAATCAATGTTCTTGCAGTTTGCTTTTAGAGCAAGGCTTGTCAAAGGCTAATATTTCCCATGGACTTTAGGCATCTTGGAAGGGGAAGGGTTGCCATCTGCAAACATCCAGCTGTTTTGGGGATGCTGGAGGGGGTTAATGGGTAACATCAGTTCCCACCTGAGCAAGCCTCTATTCACTCGACCATAAAAGCGCAGAGGACATAAACGTGTCATCCTAACACACACTCCTGCTTCACACTGCCAATTCCTGGAAGTGGTGTTTGATAACGGAAACCACAAGATAAAGATCAGCTGTCCCAAACCACAGGCAAGCATGCAGCAGGCTGTGGTCTGAATTTTTGCTCGTCCACCCTTCACCAGGTCTGTTGGACAAGTCCCACAGGCACGTTTTAGGAAAGCCCAGCACTCCAGCCTTATGCAGCACAGCCTAAGGGCTGGTTGAGCATCACCTCAACCCACAACCCCAGGGATCCACAGCTCCAAGGGTAAAGAAAACGATCACAGCGTTTCTAAAGCAGTAAATGAGGAAGGAAAAAATTGAAAGCCACTCTTGGAAGCTTAAGCAATTCAGGTGGGGAGAGACTCAAGTAAAATACTGAAGTGAAAGACTTGATTTCTAGATGAGGAACCACCCACCGCAGCATTGGCTGATATGCTCAGCAACCTCAAGAACAAAGTACTTGCAAGGACATTTTCCTTCACTTCTCATCATTACTTTATTTCACAAGCACCATAATAACTGGCTAAAATGCAAGTGGCCTATGAACGAGCCAGAAGGCATGTTGGCATACTTCCTTAGGGATCAGCCCATTATTAGAGAGGATGCGACGCTGCTATGCAGCTACTATATTGAATGGGTTCAGTCCTGACTGCTGCTGGCAAGACATGACGCTGCTCGTGGTGATGCTACAGCAAGTGCTCGTATTTAGTCAAATGAAAGTCTGGTGGAGAAGAGCCTGTTCCCTAGGCACGGGCAGGTACGACAGTTTTGGTAGTTTCCACAAAGCAGGTTTCACTAATGCATCCTTTAAATATGCAAAGCATCTCTCTGCAGTCTTTGCTAACTGTTGCCCTTGCAGATAGTCTAGGCAAGAGGATTAATGCACAGTAGCTGCACCTGCAAAACTGTTTATTAGTTTTGCAGCTTCTTTGCTGCCCCTCTTAAATGCCATTTAATGTTAAGCCTGTACACGGTCCCTAGGACTGACAGCTACGTGTCTTCCTGAGCATTTCTGCTAGTCAAGGACATCAGCCAGGAGCCACACCAGACCCTGCAGCCTAAAATCTAGAGCCAGCCCACCCAGCCTAGGCCCTTGGCTCTTCTATGGTGAAGGAACAATCCTTGCAATGGGTTGGGCATTAACTACTGCAAGCAGACAGAGATTTGGTCAAGGATAGTTCATGTCACCGCAACTGCCAGTAAACTAAAACCTGCAGCACTAACCCCAGTCTGAAGGAGCAGCTCAAGCTGAAGGCAGGTCTTTGTGAGGTCATGTAGTACTTGAAGTCACTCTTAATACTCTAAGTATCTCTCCAGTTTCCAAGATGAGACGGAGCAACGTGCCGATGAGTTAAACCACTACCGATTTGCAACACTAGAGTACCTAAGCAGGAAGACTCAGAAATCCTGTGCTGCTGCTGCTCTTCACATTTGACAGTAAATGCCCAAATTTGATAACTCCACCCTATTTTTTAAAGACCAAGTTGCATGTCCAAGGGTAAGAGAAATTTGTCATTCCTGCTGAGGGACCACAGCCTAGGGGCAGCTTCTTCTGCAGCTCTAGAAACATGCTGTCCCAAAAACTGGGTTTACAAAATTGCACATGGACAGATCTCATGTGGCCTGAGGACTGCTAGATACTACTTTAAAGGAAGCTTTTAGCAATAGTGGTGTCACTGGCCATAGGCCCTCAAAATAAGCCAAGAGTCTTAGAGTTTATTGTGATCCATAATAAAACCCCAGCCCCATGTAATTTATCCTTCCAGCATATGTAGTTACACTACAAAAGCATCTTTGGGTTGATGAATCCAACACTCCAGCCTTGGATCAGCTAAATCCCCATCCTCTTCCCCTGAAGAGAACAACTGTTTATCCCTCCAGATGATTATTTGTGCTTCAGCATTTTCTAGATGCTTTAACGAATTGTAGGCATTGCTAGCCCTGTAAATAGACCAGTATTCGGTAGCATAAGTCAACCTGACAACTCGTTCCCCAAACTGCGTTAAGCTTTTTGTAGCAACGTTCAACTATTGCAGGCAGAGGGAAGGCACAGGTTTGGCAGACAGCTCTGAGCAGGCAACCGAGAGTCATAGAATCATTAAGGTTGGAAAAGACTCGAAAATCATCTTGTCCAACCATCAACCCAACACCACCATGAAAGCACCTGAGCACCTGCCCTTGGACAAGTGGTGTCCTAGGTCAGTTATTTGGTGAAAGCAAAAACATCCTTCAGAGAGAGATCAAGATTCCCAACACCAGAAAAGCCAGTGGTGACCGTGGGCTGAATAATATTAACATTTAATTCCCAATTGAGGACATAAAAGAAGTCCAGTGGCAATGGAAAGGACTGTGGGAATGGGCAGAGGTGTCACCTGGCAAATGCACCTGCCTGTGCATGGTCTACCTTTGCACCAACAACCTGTACACTCCAGATGGACCCAGTGCATCAACTGCAGGCTGGGCAATTACATGTTTTAGCGCTGAGACATCTATTTCCAGGCAGTCCTCAGCTTGCCGTTCATCATGTTGGACTTAACACTTTGTGTATTCAACATTCCATGCAAGCCTTGCCTCCTTTCTCCTTCAGCTGTAGCAGCCAGGAAGCATTTCTGGGAAGATTCTCCATGCTCTGCAGAACCAGGCCAGTTACTGGTGACACAGAGCAGAAGAGCTTTGATAAGTCAACAGAAATGTGTTTTTTTGGGACTCAGCCACAGCAGAATAACCCAACACTGATACCTGGGTTGAGTTCTTTAAGGAAAACCCTTGCTTTTAAGGGCTCACCTGTGGGCCCACACCAAACATCATTCACATATTAATGACCCAAGGGAGAATTAAGCATGAGAAAGGCAATTTTTCTAATCTTCAAGGAATACATTAGCCTAAAAACCAAGTTTAACAAGGCCCATTAGACATACCTATGATTAACTTTGAGGCAAAGGATACCATACACCCCAGCCTTTGGTATCCATTTGTATCAGTCTTTTCTCAAAGAAACACTTTGAATCCCGGAGAGACACAGACCTCCATCTTCTACTACTGAAAACAGTTGCTTATCATGTGCTGGCCACCCAGCACAGCCCCTGGAGTGTTTTCCAGGGCACCCGTTCCAGAACTGGACAGACTGGCTGTTTCAGGGCACAGCCTTAGCAACCCATGTCTACACAGTAGAGATCTTAGCCACAGCATTCCTGGTCTCAGGTGAGATCCTAAGCCCCTCAACTCACGCTGCAGCTCATGCCCTGGAGTATTGATGGGATACTGCCTGCACTAAGCCACGCATGGCGCTCAAGGATGCAACTTGCCAAGACAGAGAGGGACATCTCCTGGAGACCTCACTGCTGCCCAGTGATAGCAGCCATCTGCAGCCTTCCAAGGAAGCTCTTGATGTTAGCCAGCCCTTCCAACTGGCTTAGTGCACATATTTAATTCCAGCAGCCATCAGAGTCAAGCACAAGAGAGGCTACCAAGAAGAACCTGGAGTCAATGAAGGGTTTGACCAAGTATCCGACTCACACCTGCAACACAGGCTTAGCCAGGGACAGCATCTGGTGCATTTCCAGCACAGTTTATTTCATATAAAGTGCTCAAACACCTTGATTTACCTAAGCAGGGAGGCAGACGCAAAGGTCCCAGGAGAGGAAGTAAAAGGACTTCACATTTGGACACCAGAAAACCCAATCCACAGTGCTTAATTAAAAAGCAGCCAAATAAATTAGCTGAGAGGAAGTATGAGCGTTACAGATAGTTAAAAATACACTAAAAGCTTGTTAAAGCCAAGCTTCATCTGCTACCTTTTCCAAAACAATTAGCGTAGCAATTCTTGGCCAAGAATTATACCACATCACAGAGCTTATTTAGATGAAAACCAAATTAGATGTAGTATAGCTGAGCCCCTCTAAATCATAAGGTGCAGATGGATGTTTTGAGCTACATATTTGGCAGGAAAGCCAACATCGGAGGCATAACAAAACTAGATTAAATAGACCAGCACTAGGGCACTTGTGAGGACCCAGCCTCCCATCCAAGAGCAGGAGTCTGCACAGCAAGCTGCCACATTAAACACGACATCTGTAAAACCCCTTGAGCGACACAAGTTATTTTGTCTCTAGGTTTACTCAGACGCCCCAGCTGCAGTGCACAAGCTCCCTCCACTTCCAGCTTTGTTGTTGGTGGTACTAGATAGTCAATCATTTGCTAGAGAACAAGTCACCAGCGTGGGGTATAGCTATCCTGCCCTGCACAGAGCTGTAGAGCAGTTTGCTCATGCCCCAGGAGGCTGCTTAATAATCCCCAATTTCCTGCAGTAAAGAATGCGTATGACTGGAGGTCAACGACATCGTTCACAGGGACATGCGACAACAGCATTTATTTCAGCCCCGTTAGAAAGGAGCTGGGATTCTGCGTAGCAAATCAACAAACTCGTTACGACATTTATCTCGTGGTAGACCTGCCTTTACTTGCAGGGCTGAACTTGGCCTTCAGCCTCAACAGTCACAGCCGTATGTGGGTTGAAGTGAAGGAACCATGAGGGTAGACCCAGCTGTCCTACACCAGTCAACAGTTTTAGATTTAAGTCAAAGCTTAACAGCTCTAGACAAGAGAAAGGGAACTATCCTACTGCATCTCATTGGTGTGCCCAGGGCAGGAGCGTAGGAGCTCTTAAAAGGGCTCAGTCACAAGCAAATCCAGACCTATACCTCCCAAGGAGGTTTCTTTCAAGAGGAGACATTATAACACAGCTAGCAGTGATGCCGTACTCACAGCACAGGAGCCCCCAGGTCCCCCCCAAAGCAGAACTGAGGCCTGCCAAACCTCAGGTGCAGCATAACATTAACTCCAAGGTAAAGCTGAGTGAAATCATCTTCCTCACCCCAAACTATTCTACAGTTTTGTTCCACCTTGTGGAAGTTCAATATTGCCTAAAGCTTTCAGCCACAGTCCAGCCAAAACAAAGGAGAGAAGGAGCTTCTGTAAGATGAAATGAGATGGCAAAAGATACTTCAGCAAAGGACAGCCCTTAAATGCTCTGGCCACGCTAGCATCCTTCCTCAGGAGAGTAGGGCACCTCCTTGCTGCTCTGCCAAACACAAGGAGAACACCTGGACAGCCTATGGCCAAAGTGGGTCAGGTCAAGATGAGGAGATGACAACCCCTCCTACCCAACCAAAGTGTCTCAAAGCATCATCCAACCCTAGGCACTTGTCCAAGGTCTGCTCTGATTTTTGCAATGCTGGGTTGGCGTTCAAGAAAGTTCCCCTGCGTACACACAAGGATGGATAGAGGCGCGGATGCCTGCACCTTTTTTTTTTTGCTTGTTTTTAAATAGGATCGGACTTTCAGCCAAACTCAGCCAAATTCACAAGCACTGGGACAAAGCCAGATGCCAAGCAAGCAAGACAACTGCAGACTAAAAGGACAACATGAGCCATTCAGACTCTCACCCCCCAGAAGTCAGCCCTTTGCACAGGCAAGATACTTGGAAGAGATGTTTTAGGGAGGTCGAAAAAACAGTCTAGCGGGTTTGTTCTAGATGTCCTACGTAGTGGGGGAAGTTATCTAACACGATCAAGCAGCACATGAGGTCCTGTGCGTGAACCACTGCACCACATTGCCTCCGCCCACCTTTGATCTGCAGGGTCCCACGTCATCATCCCCAAAGCCTAGCCCGAGTCTGAGCTCCTCTGGCAGGCACCTGGCTTTTGCTTTGAACAGGCAGGCTTTGAAGATGGTCCTGCATTTTGTTGCCTGTGACAGGCCACAGAACCGGCAAGGGGTCGCGTCGGTGGACGTTGCAGTCACCAACGCAACATTTCCCGCCTCCCCAAGGCAGAAGCACGTGAAGACATGAGTAAGGAAGCACAAATATCACTGCAGGACCCCCACAAGGTGCCTCAGAAGAAAACTGACCTGAGGAGAGTTAAGACAGCTTTCCATCGCTAAGCAGGATTATCTAGAGATGAAGCCAATCAATGTCCCTAAACCACACTCCATTTTGAATTATGCACGTGTCCTAGATCCATCATTAACATGCCAGTGCCAACAGGGTGGCCACTGAGGTCTTGGGTCAGCCTTACATATTTTATAGGTCTCCTGAATGATTTATTCTCTGTCCTTGGCTTGCAGTTAACTCTCAGTTTAACAGTTAACACCGTTAATTCAAGTGACCTCTCTCAATTCAAAACCATCACTCGGCATCTTGCTAGTTCTGTAAGCAACCTAAGGTACTTTAAGGAGCAGAGCTGAGCGTGGGAAACACATGCGGATCTTTTGGTTCACAGCCGATCCTACAGATCCATCCAATGCCAGCAGGTTCCACATCTTTCTGACAGAGGTGAGCACCAGCAGCTCTACGTGCAGGACACCGCACGAAAGCAAGGGCTTAGAGGTTAATTCACCAGGTTCAGGTCCTCTTAGCTCTGGTAAAGATTTGCTTAATCAACAAATCATTTCACAGCTCTCTTCATCCCGGGAGGAATTATCAGTTTGCTTTTTCCAGGCAGAAAGACTTTTGCAACGCAGACAGAGCGATCGCTCAAGGACCCTCCACAAGGCACAGGGTAAACTGTTGTCCAAGTGCATTTTCCTGCAAACCCCCCCGCTATTTGCAAGTCCTGATGCTTCTCTAGACAGACACCCTTGCAGGAGGAGCAGAAGGCTCTATCAGGGAGTATTTAGACTTGTCAAATTTATTCCAGCGAGATCCCTAGAGCTGCTTTTACAAGCACACAAGGCAGCTTGCAGTTTGGGACTTCCCATAACGTCTCTCCAACATCTTTAGCCTACATGTTTCAGCCTGCAGCAGGAAACATCCCGTGTCTGCAGCAGCTCGGTCCATGATGGGTGTCAGCCACTGACACCCAACCTGCTCCTCTTGCCAAGGAAGGGACTTGCCAGCACAGAAGGTTGTAAAAGCAAAGTCTTTTCTGCACTTCCCAACATAAAACCTTGCTTTCACACTGCGCCGTCAGCTCCCCGTTACAAAGCAACAAGAAGTAGCAATGCTTTTCTTTCTTCCCCTCCCCTGTTGATATAGATGTGGGGAATACAACCCTACAGAACAGGGCTGCAAACAGTGAATTTTACCAGCCACGCCGCGTCGATAAAACTACTACGCTTTCCTTCCTACCATCTCAGGAGGCGGGGAAAAGGCTCGTTTTTAAGCCAACGCCACACACCCACGTTTTGCCAGGGTGCAAACTCGCTTAGATAAACCAGAGCCCTTCGCAACAGCTTCAAGAAAGCAGCCCGACCCTCCCTGCTCGCTAAAAAGCAAAACCTGCGCAGAGAGCTGTAATCCTCACCCCTAAGAACAGCAGCAGCCAGCCTCCCCGCCATTGCACATTGCTTTTTTCTTTCTTTTTTTTTTTTTTTTTCCTCCTCTCCCCCCCTCTTAAACAGCCATTCCTGCAGGCAGGAAGAAGAAGGGGAATAAGATAAAGAGAGCCGAGCGTTTCGATGCTCCCTCCATCCCACCCTGCACCTTGTACCGCCGGGGTGCTGCTCCCCACCCCGGCATCCTCCCGGTGCCAGGACCCCCCCCCCCCCGAAAAAAAAAAAAAAAAAAAAAAAAAAAAACAAAAAAACAAAAACACCCCGAAACC
>VZTL01058432.1:9960-46676 GCA_013400535.1 Scopus umbretta | reverse complement strand
CCCCCCCAGGCCCCCGCTGGCGATGTGCATTTGAAGCCACAGGGATCCCCTTCTTGCTCCCACGCTCTCCCAGCCCCGCTCTTGGCTGATTTTAGCTTTCCCCAAGCGGGATTTGGGAGATCCGGGTTCCTAAAAGCGTCATGAAATGGAGACAAACGGTAGGAAAGAGACAATCCTAGACATGTTATTAACAGGAGCTTTAATGTTTTCAATAAGTTTTATTTTATTAACATAGCCTGCAGGTATGCCTAAACCACTGACCGAGCCTCATTTTGTTCTCCTAACAAGACATTTAAGGATCTGCTCCAGAGATCCATAAGAAACAAGGTGTCATTTCGGTTGGCATCGACGTTTTAACGTGGCTGCACTTGCCAAGAGATTTCTGTAGATTTTTACAGATGGGGACAGATGGGTCTGCCCCAGCTCCCATGACATTAAACCCGATTCTTTATAACAGGGTCATGTCCTGCCCTGCGGTTAAAGGGGGTTTAACCTGGGCAAACGATCAGGCCTCTACACCTTTCCTAATTGCAGTTTCATCTTCCGTAATTTGGAGAAAAATACAACGAATCTGCATTTGAGAAGCACGTTGAGATCCCTCAAGGAAAATCCCCCTGAAAGCAACAAGCCTGCAGAGCTCCCCACGTGCAGAGCACACCACCGAAACACCCCCAGAACCCCTTCAACTTTTGCCTGGCTTTTAGGGTGGGAGCAGGATCGTGCCTTGCTGAGCCAGCATTTTTTTCCTGTTGCTCTTGCGGATGCCGCTGCAACATCCACTTTTTTGGCCCAGAGAATATGTCTACCAGCGTGTTTCGCAAAAAAAAAAAAAAAAAAAAGTCATATTTTCAGCTGTGGAGAGCTTAAATCAGAGATTCAGAAGTGAAAGAGGGATTTGTTTTTTTTTCTCAGTCCCCTGAGGCATTCCCATACCCATCTTTTTGAGTCAAACTGGCACCAGGACTTGTTCGCTCCCCGTTTGGCCAAACGGCCGTCTTCCAACAGTTGTAATGGCTTGTTGAAATCTGGATAAAAATGGAAAACTGCAAGAGGCTGTCTGAAGAAAGGATCTTGCCCAACAGCTCTTGGATAAAGACTTCCAAAAGGGAGCCCAGAACAGAAATAAATCACCGCTAAAATACTGCTGAGTGAAAGGGGAATGGTCTCCCGCCTGTCTGTGTCCCCTGTTGACTTAGAGTTTTCTGCAAGCAGAGTTTAAGGACTGAGGCAGCTTTTCTTACCGTAACTGGAATAAAAACTTCCAAAAAATTATACTGCCAGGTTGTGCCAGCATGAGATAGGTAGAGAGAAAAATGTTAGTGTGCTGGGACCATCATTTGTCCAGATCCATCATCTTTCTCTTGACATATACCTACCTTTTTCATACATTTTGAGTGCAAGTTCTCTTAATCCTGATTATCTTCCTTCTCTGTCCGCTGCAGTGGGGTTCCAGCCTGGAAGGAGGTGTTAATACAATAAATGCAAAAAAAAAATTAATAATAAAAACCCCCTCAGTGCTTAACGAAGTATTACAACTTGCAAGAGTAAAGACACAACCACTGGCAGCCCCAGTCTGAGCAGCAGCTGGAACGCGTGACTTGCAGGTGCAAATCGCGACACCACGTTTCTTGGGAAGAAGGAAAAGTTGAGCCCGGATCCGTGACGACACGGCTGAGCCCTGGGACAGCCTCTGCCTCCATGCGACCTGAGCAGCGGGCAGGGAGCTGGCTGCCACCCAGCTCCCGTCTCACTTCTGTTACCACTACTTGTCCTGCAACTGTTTTCTTTATTATTTTTATTTTATTTTTTTTTTACCTCTCCCATTTAGCTCACTGAAAATCAGAAAACAGATTAGAAATATCTTGCCTCTCTTCCCCGTGAGGATATTTTTTCCCACGGAGAAACCACGCACCGCGGTGTTAGCTTGCTAGATGATCTTGGAAAGACACGTGGCTTGTTTTCCTCGGTGCTTACGTTGGCGCAGGAGATATACGACCCTGTCTATTATTAACCCGCGTGTCTGGCATGATTATTCTTGAACAATAACATCCTTTCATATACCCTACTCTTACTTCACCTGAGCCTGAAAACCATGGGTTGTGGACAGAGTAACATGGGCAGGAGCCAGTCTTCCAGCTCTCTGCGGCCAAGAACAGTTCACAATAGTTTTAGATTCTTTTATTTCTTGGGTTTTTTAGCAGCAACTGAATCTCACAGCAAAGCAGCCACGCACCCTTACGCAGTCACATGCTTTTTTTTTAATGCACGTACTGCATTTTTAGGGCGATGCCTATCGGATAACGCTTTTGAGGACACATTTGTTTTCCTCTTCCCGCTCCTGCTCAGGGACTTGAGGACAGTTTGTAAGGCATGGGGTGGGTTGTGCAGTACTTTGGGTCAGCCTTTGGTGTACAGCTCTGCGGCTTTGCTTCTATATGGTTATTTAGCAGCAGAAAATGCCCTATTTTCAAAGCATCAGCGTTCAGTGTCCTCACCCAGGAGCCAAGAGCTTGGATGCGTGTATGAAGCTGTCTGTATTTGGCATGTCGGGACACATGCACTCGAGTTGAGCTGATCTGTCTTTGTAATTCTTCTCTGACTTAAAAACGTAGAGTCATTTCCCTGCCTGTGGTTAACCCTCCGTTTACGGATGTTTAAGTTTCTCTCTTTCCAGGCGGTATTATTTTTAGTAGGTTTTTGTTTCCAGGGCTGATACAAGCCTTAAACACAGAGTTTTTACAACTGCCAGGGTTGTCCACTCATGCAGCCATCTTTGTCTGCACAGGCTGCAACCACAGCATCTGAAAAGGCCCTTTTTGTCCCAGTTTCTCCTCCTGAGCCCACTAAGGACACGATGGGGCCACATCTGTGGCAGAGACCATAGCTTGGGCACCGCAATCAGCTCCAGCTCCCTGTACATTTCTCCTGACATCTGTGGTGCGATGAATTCAGGTTGGAAATAAGGTCTGCTCTCGTTGCAGACCACTCGTCGTGCGTGAGAAGCATCTTCATGGAAAGGGAAAGCCTTGCGTTGAGCAGGAGGACTTCGCAAGCACGCAAAATTTGTGCTGCCAAATTGTGCCCCGCCAAAGACTTCTCACCAGACCACGGGGACCTCCAGATCGCTTCTGCATCCAACCCTGAATCTTCCTCTGAGCAGTGATCATCCCCTCACCGGGAGCGATAGAAGTCTTATCATCAGTGATGTAAACGACAAACCAGACGATAAGAGCTAGGATTTAATGAGGAGTTTGAACCCGAGTCAGCCAGCCAGCAAGATTTGCTTTGTCAAATTGCCAAGCAGGAAAACCAGCAACGAAACCCTTTCTCACTCCTGCAATGGTTATTTTTCTACCTGCCACCACGAATGTGACTTTGGCCAAGCCTCCTTTGCATTGTGTGCCGCCTCCGGTGCTCACTTCTGGAGCTCTCCCCTCTCCCTCCAAGGCCTTGTGTCCTCTTCCTTTGCCAGTTGACTCAGCTGTGGAAGCCCAGGAACTGCTCACATGAGCCCAAAATGTAACCTGAGCCTCAAGGTGCCACTTGGGAGGCACTCACGAGCAGCAATGCTGGCAAAAAGTTGCTCGGTCATCTGTGCCTGCCTTCACGAAGGTCCATCCATCACCTCCCCGAGGGTATTTTTAGCATTTTGTACAGAGATAGCAGAAAATCACGAGAGGGTTCGTCTCTCCCTCCATCCTTTTTCCTACCTCGATGGGAACACTTTGCAGTCCAGGTAATCATTTATGGAAGTGTGCTGTTGGCTCGTACGTCGCCTGAGAGATGGCCCTGAATTTTAAGCTGAGGGAGAAGAGGCGTGTTCCCACATCCCCACACATCACCTGCTTCTCTGCAGAGCTTCAACTAAACCCAAAAGCTGTGTAAGCCCTGGGTATGGGGAGGGAAACTGAGGCACAAGCTTGCTGGGGATCTAAGCTGCCGTATCCTTCTGGAGAAGCCTTGCAGATTTAGGTGGCTGTAGGAATTTCACGCTCGGTCCTTCACCCCTTTCCTTAGCCTTGAATTCATCAGCTTCAAAGATCCCCTTGGTCTCTCCTCCTTCCTGGTTGTGGCTTCTGGTGGGATCCTGCAGGTCCTGTTCATTAATGGAAGGGGAGAACCGTTTTGTCACCCTGGGTGCACAGCAGTGTCTGCCCTCTATTTTCTGTCCATGCTTTTGAGTTAGGTGTTACGATTTTAGGAGCCCAGGCTGGTCCTTTCCTGTTCTCCATCCCCAGAGGAGTCTTTTCCATATGGGCAGGAACCAGCCACTTTCCAGACATGCGGAATAAGTGTCGACTGGGGTATTTCTAAACCCATCAACAAACTCTTCGTGGTTGATCCCTCATTGCACAGACGACAACCACGGATCATACGCTTCCTAACTGAAGCATAACAGGACAATGTGTTACAGATGCATAAAGTGACTCTGGGCAAGGCCATCTGCACGGTCCAGTGATGCCGGCTTGTATGTTGCCAGGGTTCAAAGACATCCACCACCACGTCCAGAGCCAGAAAGATCTGAGTGAGCAGGGAGCAATGCCTCCCTCCCCTAGAGAGCTCAGCAGAGCCCATACTGAGACACCTGCAGACGTCTGAGCACTGCCATGGTCATTGCACTGGTTGGCCCTTACACCTGGAGCTGGCTCTACCTCACATGGCCAAAGACATGTCCAAGCCCCCAACCCACAGCTTGATTGTCAGCCAAGTCACGCTTCACACCCTCCGTTCCTCAGACCTCAGTGTCACCCCGAGCTGTTATCTCCCAGGTATTTATCAGGTTTGTCCTTCAAAGAATTTGCTTAGGAAGGGGATGTTTGCCAGACAGAGCCTTGCAAAGCCTTTCCTCCAGAGGGATTTCTGCATGTGGTGTGGGCACCTTGGGCATGCAGCAACACATCACTGGGACTTTTTCATCTGAACATCCCCAGGGAAGAAACAAAGAAAGAACAAGCATTCAGCCAGCATGGCAAAACTTGTACTCACCCAGACTGTGTTAAAAACAAATTTGACCGAAGAGCAGCCCATCAGTGCAGGGAAGGGAAGAGCAGAGGGTCAAACCCCAACGTGCATCCCACAGTTCTTCTGTCCACTTGTAGGACACTGGACCTGCACCCTTTCTGATGGCTTACCACGTGTTAGGTGCAGTCTGGGGTAGGAGCACCAATGCTGTAAGCTCCCATCTCATGTTCAGTGTAGACACAGCCGCTATTTTTGGTGATATTGGGCCAAAGAGTATGTCGTCTGCAATTCACCGGTTAATTGTACAACCACTTTGCAGCCCAAAGCTGGAATCAGCTATTTTCATAGCATTTGCTTTTCTGTTCATGGAGTTAAAAGTTATTTAACATTGCAGAGATTTTGAAATATAGCCATTTCTTGTCCTTTTAAGCTGCACTTACACCTCTTTTTTTCACAAGTGGAAGCAAAGTTCAGGCCAAAACTGCAAAAGAGGCTTCACAGCGAGCTTTGTGCTGGAGGACATTAAAACCAAAATAAAACACATAAATAAATAAATAAATAAATAATGAAAAACCCACCCTCACTTTTCGCCACCAGACAGATAGGAAGATTTATGCAAGTCACTGAGCAAAGCCAGATTTTGGCTGTTGGCAGCAAGTCAGGATATAGCTGCCTAGCTGCAGTCTAAAATTAGAGCACCTAAAAATTAACTGCACAGCTAAAGAACTTTGGTCCCTGTGCTGAATGAGCACTGGAGAATTAGTAATAGATAGTTAACCAGCTCCACTTTTTATCCAATGGCAAGGTTTTTTGCAAAACAAGAATTGTCACCAAAAAAAAAAAAAAAACCCCAAAAAACCAAACCCACAAAAGAGAAAAGGTGACTTTAGAGTTTTTCTCAATTATGTTTGCTTCCTTCATTAAGAAGGATGTGGGCGAATGAGCATGGGAAAGTGATTGAATGTAGTAGGGAAAAAATAGTTTCCCTTTGTGGAAAGGGAGACTTCCATGTTCTTTTAGGAAGTATTACGTTAACCTCGTGTTATAGCAACAAAATGAGCATTTGCGGCTCTCCCCCGTGACGAAGACTGCATTTTCCTAAAGGCTTTCCTGTGAACTCCTCAACCTCTGTGTTCGCAACCAGACAACCCTGGGACAGCACTGGTCTCCAACCACAGGTGGGGAAACTGAGGCACGAAGCATGGCGAGGCGACCATCCAAACCCAGACCATGCATTTCTGACGGAACCAAGGCAAGCGCTTCTCCTTGCCTCCCTGCCTTGATCCCAGCGCTCATGCCAGGTGAATCCCTGTTGAAAGCCTCTTACACCCTCCATCCCCTGGGCTCGTCCAGGGCCAGCAAGGAAGGCTGTAATGCTATTAGCTGAGGCCGTCTGTCCTTCCCTGACCTTCCAGCCAGCCCAACCTCTCAAGGGCTCTCCACCGCCCTAGGCAGGACAGCTCCAGCCCCAAAACCTGTGCAGGATCCATCAGTCCCAAAATGATAAGGAAAAACGGATGAAAAAAAGGAGAAATTGACCCTACAAACCACCCTTGATTTGCATGGACTTAACCAAGAGTCACCCCATGGGATTTGCCCATTTCTGGTTCTTTCTACTTTCAAAAGATTTTACCAACCAATGCAAACCATCCCAAGCCCTTTGGGAATGTTTGGGCAGCAGCACCCATGTGCTTCATGCAAAGAAAAGCAGAGGCTGAGGAAACCCTCCCTTTGCCTCAGACTCCTGCAGTCCTCCCTTAGGGTTTCAGCCCTGCACAGAGCAAGGGATGACTTCTACTGGGGGAGCAGGGAAGAGGAAAAGATGTGTCCTGTCCTTGCACAGTAGCCTGGTGAGAAGGTGTCCTGGTTTCAGCTGGGATTGAGTTCATTTTCTTCCTAGTAGCTGCTATAGTGCTGTGGTTTGGATTTAGTTTGAGAACGATGCTGATAACACCCTGATGGTTTAGTTGTTGCTGAGCAGTGCTGACACTGGTCAAGGCCTTTCCAGCTCCCCCTGCTCTGCCAGGGGCACAAGGAGCTGGGAGGGGGCACAGCCAGGACAGCTGACCCACCCTGCCCACAGGGCTATTCCATACCATATGGCGTCACGCTCCGTATAGAAACTGGGGGAGTTGGCTGGGGGGCAGCGATTGCGGCTCGGGGACGGGCTGGGCATCGGTCGGTGGGTGGTGAGCAGTTGTATGGTGCATCACTTGTTCTGTATATTCTTTTATCATTATTATTATTATTATTATTGCTATTGTTATTGTTATTGTTATTTTACCTTCCTCTTCTGTCCTATTAAACTGTCTTTATCTCAACCCAACAATTTTACTTTTTTTCCCCCAATTCTCTCCCCCAACCCACTGGGAAGGGGGAGAGTGAGCGAGCGGCTGTGTGGTGGTTTGCTGCCTGCTGGGTTAAATCACAACAGAAGGACCAACTTTCTACAGAGCAGCAAGGCAAGTTAACCACTGCTGCATGGGTATTTGGTTTTTCAAGGCTTAGCCATAACATATTCTGGGTACTTCTGCTCTACAAGAAGAGGTTTTGGGTTGTTTCCTTGGAGACCATCTCCCTCCAGCTGGTGGGTCTCTGCTCCATATTATCTGCTCCTTATCTCTCCCTTTGGCTGGAGAAAAGCTGGTGCTTCTTAGAAGTCGGGAGGATACTTGTGATCTTTCTAAGATGTAAGAAAGGGCTCCTTAGGATTGCAAACTGGGAGATGTCAGTTTGGACACAACAGGCGTTGCCTTGGTGTTAAGACCATGTACACATCTACATCCAGGGATTAGTCTCAGCGGGAGGAGAGGAGGTGAAGACTGCATGTAGATGACCCTGAGCGTTTGGCTCTCAAATGAAAAGAGCAAGAGGATGGGCATGAGAGCATTGGGATCCCAGCCCAGAAACATTGCAACTGGAATTTCCTCTGGCTCGAGCTGGCCTGGCCCATCCTCAGTCTGCAGAAGCAGAGCTCATGTGAGCTGCTTTGCGATGGGGAAAGGTGCAAGAGGAGAAGGACATGGCATCAGCTGCACCATTTTCCCCATTGCATGAGGTATGGGTCTGCCCACAGGCTTAGGGACACACTGTCATTCACTTACCCGTGTTTTATGCACAGCTCAGAAGCCCACGTCAGTCTGTCCAAGTTCCCACTTGAGGTCTTCACCAAATGGTTTCTGCTGACGAGGGGTTGGGAGCCAACCGAAGGGACTCAGGAGGGTCTTAGACCAAGCGAGTCTCCTTTCCAAGGATGCTCTTGTGCACAGCACCGAGCATGTTGGAAGTCTGGCTGGGTGTGAGCATCATCATGTGAGCATCAGGGCTTTGGTCTCCTTTGCTATGGTAAATTTCACCATTTCTACCAGAGATTTTACTTTTTTTCTGAATTTTCACAGGTTTCCTCACTTGGTTAAGTCTGGCTGCAACTTCTATCACCAGCTACAAGGCAGGATTGTGATACTGACTGACTCAAAACTTACTGTGATACTCCTTGCACCATGGGTGAGAAGCTCCTGCAACACAAATCAGTAATAATGATCTTAAATTTACCAGGATGTCCAAAAGAGGCCCCAGATCTGCTGCAGATACTAATTTAGAAGCACTCACCTCTGAGAAAACCTGCAGTCAGACCCATGCTTGCTAATTATGCCTTGTACACATAGTTCTGCCTTCCTTTCACCCTGTCCCAGAGCTCTCCCCTGTGAATGCAGGAGAGCATCACTGTTGGTGGTCTGGGAGAAGACCAAATGCTCTTGCCCTGAAGTGCCTCTGTCTATCAAAAGCTAAAGTTTTTGCTTCTCTGCGTTAGAAAAACAGCTGAAGGCAAGTTTTAGGGGTTGTTTGCCATGTTTCGGTTTACTGTTTTAAAGCAAGTGTGCTCACGAGCCACCAGTTTTATGTGAGCTAACAGTAAACCCTGACTAAAACTGAGAGTTATTTTAGCAAGGAGAAGAGTTACGTTCTTGATTACTAAATCGGAAATGCAGCTGCAAAGAGAAAAGCATAAAACTACTAGAACAAAGACCTGGGACCTACCTGACATTTCTCCTCGCGCTCTTCCTTCTACTGGGGTTTCTTAGGCACTTGCTACTAAGAAAGCAGAAGACCCTGCTTGGTGGGGCTCTGCTACTAAAATGCATTTGTCTCTGGGACTTTGACTCTCATGCATGCTCAGATATTTTATATTTGCTCTTGAATTTCAAAGCACATCTCCAGAATACATGCACAGTTGAAAATACCTCCCCCCTGATGAATGAAGAAGCATCTTGGAATAGAAATTCATCTCCTTCCCTCAGGAAGTCAGCTAACAAACTGTCCCCACAGTACTCTGCAAGTTGTACGGCAGAAAGGGTTTGTGGACATCCCGCAGGAGGTTGTCTTTGTGATTGCTCCTGGCTCAGCCCATCTAAGCAACAACCTGAGCCATCCCATGGTGTTGGAATAGCCTTGCAATTCATGGGCTGTGAAAAGCACATCGTTTCTCCAATATTTTTAACAGTCCTGCAATTGCAGGGCTCTATGTAGAGATCCTGTGTGATGGATCAATAGACTAGAGGCGCCTCAGGCCCCCACGGTGTTAAATTTAGGGGGTTGCATCACAGCCAAATATAAAAGAACTCAGAATTAACGAAGTCTGCAGGGAAAAGGTACCAGCCTTGTTGCACTACTCCTGCGGGTCCCAGCGGAGTCGTCCCACAGATGTGTGTGGGCAGCAGGCACCAGACAGACCCCATTTTTATTTTAAAGCAAGCAAGTCAAAGTTACTGATCATTTTAAAGCAAACAAACAGAATTGCTAAATCCTTACTTAAAAATGAGAAGTAAAGAGGTGATAGCCAGAGTTGACAGATATTTAGTATAAAACTTGTTCCCTTCCTCAGAAAGTGTAAATAGCACAGATAAAGCAAGAGTCCTTTGCATGTTAGCCCCGTGGCTCAGCAGTCCCTGCAGCCTTGTCTCCCCTTTTGGTGGCCATCTCCGTTAGTCTCCACATCCCCTCTCATTCCTTCTTAACCTGCCAGTCTAGCTGGCATCAGCTCCCTTGTAGAAACACTTCCAATCTTGTTGTATCGGACCTCCTTGTGCCTGGAATGTCCACATCTTCAGCCGAGGACTGAGATGGGATGGATTTCAGGTCTAGCTGACAGCATGTGTGCAGCACAGAGGTCACGGCTGCCCCGGTACACAACATTCATGATGCCAGGACGTGCCGCTGGTTCTCTGTTGCCAAATTTAAGGCTGAGCATGACTGAAACAGCAGTGGGAGAGGCGGCACAGCAGTAAAACAAAGAAGAGTGTGGCCACCCGTATATCTCAGCCCCAGCTCTAGTCCCTGCTGGGGTCAATAGAAAGGACTTTTCTGCTGAAAACATTTCCTTCTTCACCACCAGATCCTTCCCTCTCCACCCTGGCGATGGCTTCTTTCTCCCTCAGAGTCAGAAAATGCTCTCCTTCATGGTAACCCCCAAAGGCCACATCCTCCAGCCTGACCCAGGTCTTTCCACTGCTTCCCGCTGGGTCCCAGTAGACTGCTAGACCAGTATCCAGCCATAGGATGAACTATTTGTCTAGCTCCCACAGGCAGCAGCTCTCTCCTGGCATTCCCAAACCTTTCTGGAAGGTCTTCAGGGACAAACACACATCATAAGTTTAAAAACAGGGGCACCTGAATGAAAGGTAAAGGCCTGTGAGGTATGGAAGATCATAAAGCCTGTGGATTTCATGATATTTCACAGATATTTTCTTTCCCCTTAGCTCTGCTATGGGGATTTAAAATTTCATTTGGCTGCTTCTCTTCCACTTCTCATTATCTGGGTAGGATTTCAGGCTACTCGTTTGAGGCCATGTATGTATGAAGAAGCAGTTTGCTCTTGCATGGATAAGAAAGAGGACAGATGACTAAAAACTGAGAATTTAAATTGATAGATTTGTGCAGGGATTGCACATACTTCCCCCCCAGTTCTAAGGGATTGTTTTGATGCTAGATCATCTCTATTTAATTTCATCTACTGCTCTTGGGAAGGGGTTTAAGCTACTTTTTAGAAAACCTACAAAAGTAAGGATGTTTCTTGGTTCGCATATTCCTGCATAGCCCAAACAGCCAAATGGTGATGGGATCTGAGCAAGGAGCTGGTGTGTTTGCTTCAGTGTTTTGAAGGACACGGGAACTTACGTAGGTTTTGGGTCAGCCTGATGGTCCATCAGCCCATGTCCTGTCTCTACTTATGATCAACGGTGGGACTTACAAAAAAACCAAGGAAGTCTGGAATTGCTGTAATTTTCTCTCCCAGAAGAGCAGGAAATGGCATTTCAGGCATTGCGTTTAGGAGCCCAGTGGACTTACCCTCCACAATTTTTTCTGATTCTTCTTCAACCTGCATGCTTTTGGTCACCCCAGCTTCTGCTGACAGTGCGGTCTGGAAAAAGGGAAAACAAAGCAAAACTTCTTTTGGTTTGCTCCAAAACTATCTGCCCAAAGATTTCCGTGAATGTTTCCCATTTCCCGAGCTCCAAGAAACAATTGCTTCACCACCTTCTGCTCTCCATTCAGAGTTTCACAGGCTGCTGCTGCCATCTCCTCCATCGTGTCTTTCCCGGGCTGAGGACTTCTACTATGTGCTTCTGTCTATGGAAGAGGTTTCTAGCTCTGATTATCCTTTTTTGTCCTCCTCAGACCTGAACTTCACTCATGGTTTGACTATTAACCCACATCATTAGTTTATCCAGTTGTACAGAGAGGTTTTCTTTCTCATTCTTTATTCCTTTCCTAACAATTAATGTCATCCTATTTGCTTTTTTTAGCCAGTGCTAAGAAAGAGCCAACCTTTTCAGAGGACTACCCACAGGACCCCAAGATCTCTTTCCCATGTGGCAAAACAAATTTAAAGTCCAGATGTGTGAAAGTTTCTGACTTTGGAAAAAATATCAGCTGTGAAGATGAAAGCTTTGGAAAAAAATCTTCTAAGGGAACTGGGCAAAAACATTGATGGGATTTACTGTTAAATACAAAGATATCATCTGGTCAGGAAGACCCAGACTGCAAACTGCTAGGAGCTGGGTGAATGTTATGGAGGACCTTTACAACGTGCTCATTCTGTTCTTGCCAGGCATCTGGTGTTGGCCACCAATGGAGAAATGCTACTGAAGTTGCTGGACCTTTGGTCTGAACCAATAAAACTATTCTATCTTCTCATCCTGTGGTTGGGAAGAGATTTTTGAGGACAGTTGAAGCTGGAAATGCTCTGCATGTGCTGGAGAAGCAGCATTTGAGTTTATGTGGCCGCCCCACAACTCATCAGTGTGGGGAGAAAAAAGATCTCGACCCCAGACACTTTTTCTGTCATCTTCAGAGAGCTGGAGCCCAGGACACATCTTTGAAAGCCCTAAGACAGAGCCAAATGCTAGGGCCAAAAGCTGGAGAAATTAAGACCGCAGTAAGTCCTCAAAGCCAGCTGCCTTCACCTCCCACACTGAGGGCCTGGATTCTGCACCTCAGTCCAGAAATAAACTTTTAATCTTCACTGAAAGCTTTATTTTGGTAAGGAGGCCTCCTGCCATCTCCCTTTCTTTTGTATTGAACAGCACAGAGCAGCAGAAGCCATGAAACCCAGTAACAGGCAAAACCATTGGACACTAGTGTCAGTAAGAAGGAAGAGGTATTGATCACTTCTTAGGAGGTCACATCGAAGCTGGCCTCATGAAAGATCTGCCGAAGCTTATTAGCTAAGGCACATCCTGGGGGAAATCCTCTTAGAGCCGTGGAGGTGAGAATGCAGATGATATTACTGTTCCCGGCACTGCAACCACGGAGAAATAGGGCTGGGAAGGGATATTAGGAGGTTGGCGGGGCCATGCCCTTTATCTCAAGGGAGGATCAAGTCCATCCATGTCATATGTCACCAGGAAGACACGGTGTTAATGTGCTCTTAAAGACCCTCTATGATGAAGATGCCACAACCTTTCCAGCCAATCTGTTGCTAACCCGAATCTTCTTGACTGTAATTAGGCCCATTGCTTTTTTTTCCCCATCCACTGTGGGCATGAAGACAAGATTATTCCCTTCTCTGTAGCTGTCTTCTATTATCATGCCTCTTCACAATCCACACTTCTGCAGACAATATTATATTAATTTGTTCATTTAGATCCAGCAAAACCTCTACATAATCACCTATACTAGTATCATTGCTTGTGTATACATACATATGTATGTTTGTGTGTGTATCTATATTCTGATGATCATCTCTATTTCTGGAGTTGGAGAACATGGGGTTATCAGGACTGCCATGAATCTGAAAGTGATTCCAACAGAAAAGAGCTGTTGGGAGTTGGCCTGTGAGAGGAGTATTTCCCTCTTCCCATTTATACCCCCAAGCTGCTGGTCTGTTCTTGGGCATGCCCAAAACACTGATCCATTCTCAGCCAAAAAATTTCTCACGTGGCAGAGCACTGAAAAGACATGCAACATAAAAATGCAGGTGGCAGATTCGGGAAGTGATCAGGAAAGGATCATCAGGGTGCACAAGGTACTTTTCTGCTTCTTTCCTTCATATGTGCTTGTGAGCCAAATCCATCGCCATCCTCACTTAGAGCAGCCCTGAGGTTGCTCTGATTTCTGTCCCATTCTCCCATGGTCTCCTCCAGGGCTGGTGAATCAGAGAACACCTGAAGCACAGGCTGCTCCAGCTGTGAGTGTTTTCCACCTCAGGGGACAACCCACTACAAGTAGAGGAGCCTCGTTATTCAGAAAATTACCATAAATTAATCTCAATCCTGGCTACTTTGGGGTTACTGTGACTTACCTTTAGTCAGCTGTACATACTGTACAGCCCCACTGTTTTCTCGTGGGATGGTATCTGTCCTTGGAGGAACTGTAGTGCAGTGTCTGATTGCCCTAAGGCTGATGGCAGGAGCATCCTCTGGATTTGCATGTAGATGAGAGGTGGTGAGTAACCCAAACTTTCCAGAGCTGAACAAGCCCTGTATGCAGACACTACTTTATTGTGCTTTTATGAAAGAAGCTCATTTTGCTCTGCAGAAGTGATTTCTTAATGTCTTGGGGCTGGATGATCATCTGGATTAATGGTTAGAGCCCTTTAGCCAAGACTTGAAGCAGGACTCAAGCTGAGACTGGAAATGGGAATCTAAACCAGGAGCAAAACAACATCAGTTACAAAATGAAGCAGAACAAAGAGCCAGGTGAGGACACCAAGTCCTGAAGCACCAAAGTCACCCAGCAAGAACATCGGACTGCATTTGTTACCCTCCAGGCTGGGATAAAGCCCCCTCCAGATTTCCTACTTCCAGCCCTGATTCTGTGGGCATGTCCTCAATGAGTGCTCAAGTACAGCTTGGCCAGAACAGCTGTCCCCATCTGAGGAGCAAAAATGTCTTCAGAGGACAGTGCTGCTCCCATGGGAGAAGGGGATTTGCTGATCCTGTTTTAACCAGCTTTACACCCTGGAACTTGCCTTTTTATAGGACTTACATAAATGCCTCTGGATACTTTCTCCACAGGATTATTTGATAAGGAATCTTCTCTCTACTCAGAATAATTATACAAAACCCAATTTCAAGATTCGGTCTAAATTTCCATCCCATCTTTAATTGCAGTGTGTGACCTGTAGAGCCTCAGGATGTCTCAAACGATTTAAGAAGACCCAAGACATTTTCTGGGTTCATGTATAAAATAATCAACGTTTGTCCGTGCTCCCACAGAGACCCCTTCTTGCCGATACAGCGACGACTTGAAGATAGAGCGAAAATGTGTGTTGTGCACTTCAATCCTAAAGGCAAGTACAGATGCTGGGATGGCTCCTCTGATTTGGTCAGCTCCTGCTACCATTAGGGTTTGCGCATCACTTCTACAGACAAGGGCCCAGGATGTTCCTGGCATTGGCCGTGGGTAAGTAATAGCTGGTAGGAGATGGTGGTGCCAGTGTGACTGGTGCTGGGACACACCATCACTTGCTTGAGTGCTTGGAAGAGAAAACCTCTCTCTGTCTCTTTCAGGTCTCCTTCCTGCAAGGGAATAAGATCCAGAGGACCTGGAAAAGTGTTCATCCCACCCCTCTGGTTTATCTGGCGGGGCTTTGCAGCTTGGGTACCCCTGAATCCTGAAAATCCTTTGGCAATGGTGGGAGCCAGGCTCTCTAGCTGCTGCCAGGATGACACCTTTAAAGAGCAGCTGGGCAGGAGCAGCACCGAGCAGAGGACATTTAAAAGGATGCATTGGTGGTCGCAAAAGGTGGTTGAAATGGGTCAGATATCTGCCCCCAATCTCATCTTCAGGGCTTAGCTGTAAGAGGACCGGCAGTGCTGTGGTTAAGACCCCAGGACATGGGATGGGGGATTCAGGTCTCAGCTTTTCTACAGACTTCCTGCGACCTGGAGCAGATCAGTTGGGTCTAGATGGACCAGGGATTTGGGCCACAGGGTCATGCTTATTCTTGCTCTCTGGCCCTGTGACGCTCACGGTCTCAGGCTGACAGCAGCCCAGCATCAACCGAGGGTTAAAGGAGCTCCCGCTCCACCGCTCCGGGGATTATGGATCGTATTTACTTCTAAAGTGCTTGGCAGTTCTTGGAAGCAAGGCACACCGTGGGATTTGTAGGCCATGTCATGGGACTGATATAAAATACAGCATGGAAAAACCTGCAACCCAGCTCATTCCTTCATCTGAGGGACGCACTGTGACTCTAGGGAGTGAGCACGTACTGGTACCGAGTCTCTCAAGTCAAGATTTTGGGTTGCTGATGAGTAAAATGAGGTGCTTAGTCTTGCTAGGAAATCCCGCCGTGCAGCAGCTTAAAGGATCTCCTTTTCAGAAGGTAGAACCTAAGCACTTTGTAAACACGTCTGAAAATCCTGACCTTATGGTATCCCCTTGGTGGAAGGATCCTACAGCGGTGTTTACGTGCTCTTGGCAATGCAGCGTTGTTCTCCCAGTTCAAAGTACTCCGTGGTGTGGAGGTGAACTCCTCCGGCACCCACACAGACCCTTGGCCATGAATCATTTCTTTGCAAAAAGCAACAAAGTCCAGTGCTCGCTGACGGTGGTGACGATAAAAGCACGGCTTGCTTTTATTCCTTCAATTGCTTCCCTTCTATTTTAGGTGATTAGAATGGCTCAGTAACCCAGAAAACTGTCTTCCCCAAGAATTAGGCATGCATTTTTTTCTGTGCACGTGGGTTGTTTTTTTTTCTGTGCATGCATGATTTTCTGCACATGCATTTTCTGCGAGCATTTCATAAGGTGATTTCAAATCATTTCCATAATGCTTTCTGTATGTAATTTTCAGTGCATCTTGTTCCTCATTGAAAACATATTTGGGCTGCTTTTCATTGACCTCATATGATCTAATAAAACATGAATCCATTTAGCTCACAGGCATTATTTTGTACCCCGACATCCAAAATGCTGGCTCATGACTACCTCATTTTCCAGAAATTTCCCCTGCTGATAAGTGCATGCTGCATTTTGAAGGTCTTACGCTGTCTGAAGCACACGAGACGCCCCATGCCCCGGAGATGTGGTGACTTAGCAGGCTGCTAGCCCAGAGTTAATGGCTTAGCGTCTCTGAGGGGGCTGGGGATGGGACGTGGGCAGGAGTAAGAGTAGACACAAGCTTGAAAAATGGATCACCTTTACCCAGTTTTTCCTTAAATTTAAAAGTTTTTCCTTAAATAGACCCTCCTACCTCGTGTGGCACATCAATCATTGCATGTTATTTCTCCACAGATGGGTTTTTATAACCTGAATAAGGCGGTCTGGCAAAATCCTCTATCAGATGGTTCCTCCCAGAAAGGCTGTGTCAAGAGGTGAGCTCAGGTGATGGGAGATGCAGAGAAGTGGCTCATTGGGTTCAAATCAGACAGAACTAAAAGATGACCCAAAAAAGTGTCCATATTCCTGGGGAGACCTGTATTTTTTAAGTGCTTTAAATAGTTTTGAAAGCAAAGCGATGGGTTTCAGATGCAATTGCAGTTTTATTTCCTTCCTTGAGAAGGAAAAGGCTCTGCGGCGTGAGGGAGGGATGTTTAACATACCGCACTTTGGGACTTTATTGAATTAAAAGCAGCAGATCTTTCCCTGAGCAGAAAACCACACATTTTTCTCGTTTACCACAACAGCAAGCAACCTTTTAACCCCATCGCCAGGGCAGTAAAACAATTATGCGGGACTAGAGCTACAGAAGGGCAAAAAAAGCATTTTGCTTGGCTTTCCTCCTCTTGGGGAATTAGTCCGTATTTTGTATTCATCAGGCATTGGAGGTTTTCTTCTGAGCCTCATGATCTGAACCTGCTAAGTAAGGCAAATCCAGATTAGAGCCTCTCACAACAGAAATACTGGAGAGATCATGAGGGAAGCGGTCGGAGGAAGAGACAGGTAGGAGGGGAATACCGAATCACTACACTTTTATTTTTTACCTTATTTTCCAATTTGGAATTTCCATAGAAGTCCCAAAAAGGCTGAAATCTGAAAATTCTGCAAGACAGGCAATGAACTTATCACTTTCTCTTTCGGCTTGTTTCTCAAATCAAAGCCAGATGCACAAGTAGGGAGTGGGCATGCTAGAAGGAAACATACTGTGTTGTTTTAGCTTTAAATGGTCCTTATTTTGAGGTGACAGCTTGGATGTCCCCCAATCCTAGCATCTGTGCCTCCAGTTCCGAGCTGCAGAGTCCAAACCCAAAAGGAGTTTGGGTTGACTGTCTGATCCAGGCACTCCTCTTTCCTTAAGGCTTCTCCCACCTTGTGTTGCATGAGATGAGTTTTAATCTTCCGGACAGCTCTGCACGAGGCTGAAATAGCACAAAAGCTTCTCAACTTATGGCTTTTTGCTGGGAGACAGCTCTGGCCTCTGGAGAAGGTGAGACCTCTCATGGCGCTGAGCCTCCTGAGTAGCCCCGGCTGCCCGGACACCTATGAATTATTATTCTTAATGTTATATTTAACACAAGCCCAGGCACTGACCTCTCCTGGGTTATATAGGTCCCTGAGGGATCGAGGACACGTTCCAATCTGTGGGATAAAACTGACCTCGGAGGAAGCCAATTATATATAGCCAAAGCCCTCCTCTGACCCCTCTTCTCCAGCACCATGGTCTTCCTTAGCCTTTGGGTCTTGCATGCCCCTGACCACCCCATCAGCCGTCAGACAGCTCCAGCATCCTCTTCCCCATTCCTCCCTGGGATTTTTCCCTGACCACCCATTTTCTGCCTTTTCTCTTCTTCAAGGCAGCATCACTGGTCAGGAAGTTGACGGGCTATCCCACCTCCCACGTAGGTGTGCCTCTGGCATCAGAGGCATCGCCACGCCAGGTCCCCAAAGGGGAAGACTGAGGCCTCCATGGACAACTGGGGAGCACACCTTCTAATGCGAATTCTCCATCAGGTTGGGGCAGAGTCATGTCACTCCTACAGACCCAGCCCCTCTTGTTTGTACCAACACATGCCATCCTTGTCCATGCCATGGAGTGGGCCTTGCAGCCTGCTTCCTCCCCATTTCCTACATCCCCACAATATCACCACATCTAACCACCCATCTGACATCTTCCCAGATCCTCTCCCAAATGCACTGCTGATTTCCACCCCAACAGCAGCACCTTTCCTCTTTTTCCCATTGCATCAAGATCTCAGCTCCTTGTCCTCACCCCTGGAGACCTCCCTCGTCCCCACAGCACCCTATGCTGTGTCCCTGGGGACATCCCCATCGCTCCCCTCCAGCACTGATCCCCATCGGGATGTTTGCAGAAGGTCATAGTGCCGTTCCCAGCACCTGTGGGTGGCATGGCCAATAGCAGGGAAAGCAGAGGAAAGGATAGGAAAAAACAGCTGGAGTTCAGGTAAAGCTTGGATGGTGATGAACACCAGGAGAAAAGAGTGGGAGATAATTATTTTTATTTTCCTGGTGCATAAATCTTGCTCCTGCTTAGGCACCTCCATCCTAAGGACAAAAGAAAAAGTTTATTAATAGAAAGCAAGCAAGAAACCATAGCAGGTGACCTGCTTTATTTGACTGGATTAAGTGTGGGATTACAGGAGTGTTTAGAAATGTCCATAAGGGCTCCATCAAATTCTTCCCTGTTGCTGCTTGTTTTCTGGGAATAGGAGGGATTTGCAGCGGGTCATTCAGATTAAGAATCCAGTGGAGTGATTGGATCAGGGCAGGAGGAAAGGGAAAAATAAACAAAACACAACAATGGCCCCCGTATTGTCAGTTTAGAAACAGTTCTGTGTGTTTTCCTTGTTAAATGCAATTCTTGCAGCTGCAGTAACAAAAATCCCGGGTGCAATGTGCTCTGCAGGATTTCTGGTGGCTCCTTGCAGGTGGGGAATGGGACATGGGGAAGAGAAAGAGAAATGAAAGGAGAGAGAGAAGGTGGTGATGGTGTAAGGGCTCTGTAGGGGCAATGTAAAGCTGATCGGAGCAGATGGCTTCCTTCCACCTAAAATTTCCTCGTTGTGAAATCCCATTAAGTGCAGAGTTTAATAAAGTTCTGGGTATCAAGAAGCAGCAGCTATTTCAAGCCTTGATCATCTGCCAAACGCGGTTTTATGAGCCGTATTTCCTGCCTCAAATCACTTCTCTCTTCTCGCATCTCCTGGCTGTGCCTCTCCTCTGGCCTCGTTCGTAAAAAACAAAGTATGCAGTGACAGTGCTGCTGTAGCTGGTGAGCAGTCCAAGGTGTTCCCATGCAGGGGTGTCCGGGGTTCAGTTAATAAGATTATAAGCAGGACTCACGGAGTCCAGGTAGGAAAAACCCTCTGGATGAGCCCTTGCCCTCTATAAAGGTTTTATTTCTTTCACCCTATAGGGTACAGCATCGTGATACTACAGAGGGTGCCCGGCACCGTGCTGGGAGTATGAGCTTTCTGATAAACTGTGTTTCAAGTGGGGAGAAAAGAGCCCAGAGCAATTAAAGACATGAAGAGCACCAAGCAAACAATGACCATTTGTTGATCTAGACAAATTGTATTTTAAAACACATATGCATTCAGCATATGGCTCATCATCCCATTGCTGAATGAAAATAAAGCAAAGGAAACTTTCAATTAAGCCATCTTTGCCTAGAAATATCTTAAAAAACTGGCCTCCAAACCAAACTGGAAGCGTGAGTTTTCTGTTGGGGAGTTTCAACAGTTACGGCTTGGTCAGATGATGGGTTTTTTTTCCTTCTGCTTTATATCTGTTATGTGACCTACAGGGAGGAAAAATGAAAACTCCGGCCTTAAACCCACGAATATGCTGGGAAAATCAAGTCACGCTGTACAGGCCATACATTAACTGTGACTAAGGTAAGGTTGTGAAATAGTTCCAGAAACAGGGGAAAACTTGAAGCTTGATCTCCATGGTTTCACCTTGCTTGAGGAGCTCTATATAAATTCCAGGTGTCTGTCTTCTGGGATGTTATATTTTACTTTGTGCTCCTCAAAGAGCTTGCACAATTCATTTAGATATTTCTGATGGACTTGATCAACATCTTCCTTGGAAGGTCTGTGCTTCCTCTGCACTGGAATTGGCTTCCCAACTGGAAAACAAGCATAGGCATTAGGAGGAGCCAGTGTCCAGTCCCTCTGGACACTTTGTGCTTCTTAGCACGGAGCTGGAGTCCACCTCTCCAAGGATGCGGTGGACAGATTGATGTGACCAGTCATATCCTGGGGTTTGGGAGGCAGCACAGCCAAGGAAGTAGGGAGATAGAGGTTCAGATCCTGACCTCCTAGGTCACATCTCTTCTTGCCTCAGTTTCCCTATCTGCAAAACTGGTTAATATCAAACACCACCTGTGTAGCTCTTTGAAGTAAAAAGTACTGCATCCCAATGCAGTCCCTACAGCTGCTCCTAGCATCTCAGATGTGCTGCAGATGAAGATAACATCATCCTCATATTTGGGTTGGGCTTTTGAAGCGGTTCCCACATGGCCCTGGGAATCAGCATTGCAAATGGGCAAACTGAGGCACAGGGGAGCCGAAGGGTGTCTAAATACACTACTGGTTGGGGTGCTTCCACTTTGCTCAGATCAAAACCTCAGTGAAACATCTGATCTTTCTTAGGAACCAACTACCCACTTGTCTTTAGAAAATCATGCTTTTTTCAAGGGCAAATCTAAATAATTCGATTCCCAGCAGTAGAAGCAGCCCCTTGCCATCTCCCAGAGCCACCAGCAGCAGGACCAGGTGCCTGCAGGGGACAGGGAAGTCCATGAGGTACCTCTCTTGCTCTGCTCTCTTACTCAAATTGTGTTTGTCAAGTGACAGAGCATTTCATCATTGTGTAATGCTGCTCCTCATTGGACTAATGAAAAGCCCCTGTGATACTGCACAGCTCATAAAACCATTGAGACGATGCAAACAGGTTGTAAAACAATTAGAAGTAATTGCTGGCTGTCAAACCTAATCAGTGGGTCAAGCTCTGACCTTTCCAAATGGCCTCTCTAATTAGACTAATTCACAGAGCATCAGTCACGCCGCTGGGCCAAGCATGGAATTGTTGAAACCAGGTGAAACTTCTTCAAAACCAAAGACTCTCTTGAAATTTGGACTCCCGTGGGCATGATCTCAGGTCAAAACAGCACGATTTGTTCATGCGCAAATAGGTGGGTTGTTGTGGCTGTCTGCACAGGACGCTGAACAAACCTACAAACCGCGTAGGTGCTGTCAAACTTGTGTTTGTAAAATTGGCTTTAACCCAACGCTATTGCACTGGTTCGTACCGCCAGGTTGCGCAGGTGTTGGGGTTAGCTGCATCCCACAGGGGTGATGAGGTGGCCACCTTTGCTCTGGGGCTTTCTCAGAACAGCCCAGATGACCTGGGCTCTGCCATGAGATCAAGCCAGGGTCCCAAACCAGTGTGACATGTGAGCAGTTGGGATGCTCCTTTGCCAGAAGGTTTCTAGCCCACCACAGCTCATGCTCTCTGGTATGACGCTCCAGCCCAGCAGGAGGATGACACAACCCAGGGACTGTCCCTGGTCCCCACTTTGGCCAGGCTGAGTGTGGCCACCATCGTGCCAGCGTGCCAAAGAAGGACTTACCCACAGTGCAGATGGGCCGCCGGTAGGGTACCAGCCCGAAGCTGTACTGGAAGATGCCTCGTGCGTGGAAAAGGGGGAGGGAGATGCCCATGATCTGTTGGAGCCGGTGCTGGAGCTGCCGCAGCCAGGAGCCCTTGGGGTTTCTCACCTGATCGAAAAGGTCATTCTCCCCAAAGGAGAAGACAGGGACCAGTGGGGTGCTGTGGGGAGTCAAACCCAATGCAGGGGCATGATTAGCAATGCCTACCCCAAAACACCTTCTCCTTCTTCTCCAAAATCAGCAGAAAGACCCCGTTAACCAGCCACAGACCAGAGCATCCCTCCCCAAGTGCCCCTTGACCTCATCCCCTGCGTCACCCATGCTCAATGGCCAGGCGGACAAATCCCTTCCTGTTCTTCAGCAGCAAGGTGTAGGATCCTGGCCGGGCATCCAGTGCCTCCTGCGCCCCGCCGACGATGATGGCCAGCATGTTCCCACCCTGCGGCTTCTGCAGCACATAGGATGCGCTCTCCTTGTCGGAGGAGACAAGGCCTGGGGGGCAGAGAGGAAGAAAAAAAGAGCATCTGTAAAACCCCCATGATTGTGGTTTGCTCTGTACCATTTTTTCCCCCATTATCCAGCTCCAGAGGGGTGCTAGACACTTTATTTTCAGAGTTTTCCTACACTTTGGCAATCTCAGTCCAGCTTCCCCGAAAGGTGCTGGGTTCACGCATAGCTCTGCTGTGTGAACATACAATTATCCCTTTGCTGTCTGGCCCAGAAGTGAGATACGGAGAAAAAATCAGGGAAAAAAGTCAGCTCAGAACTATCTGCACTTAAGCCCCGGGGAAAATCAGTTTATTGTCAAATGAAACCATGTCCAACCCTGAATCATTCCAGAGGCAGTGAAACATTTCCTTTAGGTCAAATCATGCACAAATTTCAGTGGATGCTGCTAATTTAAAGCAGAATTTAGTGGAGAATTTGGTCCCTTGTTGTTATTTACTTACAAAAGTTAGAAACCTTTAATTCAGAAATGACAAAGCAACATCGTTTTGATTTTATTTTTTTTTTTAAATCCTTGTTTCAGGGGCTGAAATAATTTGCAAATTAAAACCTCTTTGTCAAATGGATTCAATTGTCCTGAAAATGAGCTATGCACCGAACTCCCACCTTACAGCGATTAAACCTTCTTTCAGCTGGGCCATAACTCTCTCATATCTCACTGTTATGATTCCTCGCTCTCCGTGCAAATATTTTTTCAGCAGCAGGAGCCAGGGTTTACATGGAAAACAGGGTGATGAATGCCCTGGGGTATTTCAGACGGAGCTGGATGCCTACGTTTCGTCTATTGAATCCTGCCAACGGCACGAGCCCATTTGGCTGGAGAAGCGGCCATTCCCCAAGCCCACTGGTGGGAGATAGAGGTCATCTCCTGCTGGTCTCCAGAAATCTCTCTAGATTCCCTTTCCCCTCTCTCCATTTGATTTTTACCTATTCATTTTCATTTCTTCTTCCTCTCCTGGAAGTTTGCATCATGGTTTTTAAACGTGGTTTTGCATCAGCATGAGCTGCTATTTGCATCCTCTCTCCCTGGCTGCTGCTTCCCTGCAAGCAGCAGCAGCTTCGGAAAAATAGGTTTTCTCCTTCTTTCAGTGGCAACCCCAATTTCAAGCCTGAATATTATTTGCATGGAAAGAAAGAAATACAGGACCCCCCTGTCCTGCTGGTGTTAGCATTTCTGCTCACATTCCACTCTGCTTTTTGCTGTTACACAGCACCTGGCACAGAGATGCCCTGAGCTCAGAGCAGAGCTATAAAGTTGAACAACAAAGATAAGAGCTAAGAGGGCAATTTTTTACTTCAGAGAGGTTTTGGGGTGCCAACTCCAGTAGCTGTGTCCATGCATGGGATCAGATCGGCCACAGATGGGGCAAACAGACCCTTGACTCCTCTTCCCAAGCCTCCCTGGTGTTTTCATTCTCTGCTCCCCCAAAAAGCTTCCAACTCACCCACCCATTCCACCGCCTGCCCATACTGCCACCCTGCTTACCTCCGCTCATCAGGTAGTCCCTGAGGAAAGGGATGCGAAACCACAGGGAGAGCATCATCAGGTGTGGGGTGATGCCTGGGAAGAGCGTGGAAAAGCCCGACGCCTCTGTGCAGAAATTGAGAAAGGCTCCTGCTGCCAGGACCCCGTGGGGATGAAATCCCATCAGGTAGTTCTGCTTAGGGTCCAGCTCTGCCGTCTTCACCAGCTGGACACAGGGATGGAGCCAAAAATGAGGCCATGAGTTAGTGCTGGCACCTTGCCAGGACAGGGTGTGGGCTATGGAGAGCAGATAGGGGATTCCTGGAGGGGGGTCCCTAGCACCCACCGTGCGTCTGTTGGAAAAGGCCAACTGGAACAACTCAATCATTTTTCACTGAGATCTATTTCATTACCTGTAATTCCATCACTTCCCACCCATTGACCCAAAATGACATTTCCAATGGCACACTTTCTCATGTTGCCTTGAGTTGGCCTAGATGCTGTTGGGAACCTACTTGGTTTAAAATGCCCTCCAATACATTTTCTAATATGGGAAAAAAAGCTAAAAAGGAAGAAAAGGGTGATTATTTCCACCTCCTCTCCACCCCACAACCAGAACAGCAAAGGGGGTGCAGAATCACGCTGGTAATGATCGATGTAAAGATGCTACCTGGTGCAGGAACATGTCCCTGCTCAACAACGTGGTCTGGACCCAAGATTTGTCCTGTCCTAAAGTACGTGTCAGGTGATTCAAGGATGCTTTCACACACGGTAAGGTGAAACCCACTGCCCAGACATCTAACAGAGAACAAGCTGATGGTTTTCTTTCTGTCACGGAAAGCCTGCAAGAACCCAGCCAACTGTGCCTGCGTTAGGTGCCCAGGTAATCCATGAGTCCATCAAAGAGCAATGGATGTCTGCCCAAGGTTCCTGCAGTTTTACCAGGAGGAGGGAATGGGGAATGCCCATGTCCAGCCTCTAGAGATGGACAGCATGGATTGCAGATGCAGTGCAGCACATGGCCGGTCCTTGAGGGCTGGCTAAGCAGCCAGCTGAAATATTTGGCCAATCTGAAAGTGGGTTTTGAGCTTGGTAGAGGCTACATGGGAGAATAGGCCACAGCAGAAGAGGGGACGATTAAAGGAAGATAAAGAACAACCAGGATTTGGAGTCTGTGGGTTACACTTGCTGTGGACTACCCAGAGGAGAGGGGCTGGTGTGACAAACCCACCCTCCAGCTCTGTCACTGAGAAGACCATGCCATGCCAACATCAGCCAGCACGAGCATAACCCAGGCAGAAGCAGTCAAAACGGAACGCTGATGCCTCTGCACCCTTTCTGTGGGTGCTGAGGATGCTCACAGCACCAGGGAAGGATGAACCTTTCCAAGGTTAGCCATCACAGAGCCACCATGAATTTCCAAACAGCTCAAAGGCACTTGTGCTCAAGAAGAACCAAAGCCCTGTACATTTTTGCACGTCACCCCTCCGAGTACCCCGGTCCCATCTGCACTTGGGGAGCAGCTAATGGTAAATGTGTTTTCCTAGAAGCAGCTAGAACCGCAGGTTAATCACGAGGGTGTATTTTACGTTCTTACATCGTGGCTAATTTCCCATCTGTCCTAGGGCACTGTTGACTGTACACATGTGCCCATTCAAGCGCCTGCTCCTAATGAGGGGAACGGACAAACAAGAGTCCCACCGCCGTCCGGGTGCAGAGGTGCCTAGGCAGGAAGAGGAGCAGATGGCTGAATTACTAAGTGCCCAGGGCCCCTGCCACCATTTGCTCATTTTTGAGTAATCTCAGCTTGCATCAATGCTGCATTCATCTTCAGCTTCCAAACAGCCTTTCATCTCTGCGTGATTCATAAGTGGGGAGGCAAAATGCTCAGGTGTGTTGGAAACCGCTAAATCTCTGGCTGTGTGTGCACAGGGTGGCAAGAAGCGGGGGTGACAGCAGACTCCACCCCTGGTTGCACCCCAAGCTTACACCACCCTCCTTGCTAATGAAGAGCCGAACTCAGGGTATCCGCTGAGCTGTGCACACTGCTTCAACAGGAGAGTTCACCTGTGCTAAGACACCTCACATCCTTACAAACCCTCCCTAGGTGACATCCAGCTGCTGCCTTGGTGCTCACCCTAACGAAAGGGAAGGGAGGACAGGAGAGGAAAGAATGAAGAAGACACNGTCCAGAAAGGTTATGGAGTCACCATTCTTGGAGATATTAAAAAAAACAGCTGGGCACGGTCCTGGGCAAATGGCTCAGGGAGCTGGACCGGTTGACCTCCTGAGGTCCGTTCCAACCTCAATCAGTCTGTGATTCTGTGATTTTTGAATCCGTGCACTAAGCCATGGGCAGCTAGAGGGTAGGTGTCTGGTCACTCAAGAGTTGGTGGATCTGGTTAATGTTTCTGCAAGAGCTGTCCCCTGCAGTAGCACTGATGACATCTTAGTGACTTAGTTCAATTTTTTGCCTCTTTCAGCTTTGTAAACTGGGCTCCTTCCAGGGCATAAACAAAGGAGGGGAGAGAAGGTCCCCATTTTGTCACAGTGTCTGCTCACATTTGGATGATTTGGCCAGAACTTACAGAGAAATCAAAGAGCTTGTACAAGACCGATAAGGAAATCTGTAGCAGAGAAGAGACTTGGGCAAAGTCTCTTACGCAGTAGGTCAGGCCCCTGGACTATGAACTACCCTTCTCCTTCTGGAAACTTTAATGCAGAAACTCGATCCTCTCATCGGCATTGTTCCCACTGTTTATTCGCTTCTTCCCTCTCCTCCTGCCAGAGGTCAATCTCTGTTCCCAAAGTGCCAGGAAAGTTAATACCTGACACAACACAGCCCAGCTCTCCCCTGCACTCCCACCCCAAAGTGCTTAAGGGGGCTGGGGTTGAGGTGCGGAGGGGTGGGACTCTCCTCCCGCCTGGCTTGGCCAGGTCGTCATTTCCACACCCACCGGATGGCATCTCTTGCTCTGGTCTTTCTGGGTGAGTTGAACATTTAATAATTGTCAAAGGACTTAAGGGTCCAGCCAAGCCGGTCTGTGCATAAACATCTAGGTGAGACAAGTGCTTGACTCAAAGTTTTCTTGGTAAGACCAGTTTCTCATCTCAGAGGTGTCTGAGGGATAACAAATTGGTGAGTATGACCAGTGGTCTGAAGCTGTTAGCAGCTCAGGGTTGTGCTCTCCAAACTGAACCATGGGTTTGCTGGCTTTGCCAAGCTTCCCCTCGGCATGGTCAGGATGCCGGCTTGTTTCTTGGCTGCTGACAGTGGTAATGACCCCTTGTCAAAGGTGTTATGAGTCCTTCCAGATCCCAAATGTGGGGTGATCTTGTGGCCTTCCCAGCAAATGAACTTTAACTTGTGTTTTGAAGGACAAGGTCTACTTTACACTTCTCCTTCATGGAGAAATATTTTGATAGCTACAGTTGTTCAGTGCTCACAGTGATTACTCAGCAGCAGAACACCCCCTTTACTCTGTCTACTCAGATGTGGGTCCACACATGAAAAAAACCCTGCCCCAGTTCCCCCAGTTCCTACAGAGACGTGGTGAGATCCGCTCCACATACTGTCAGCTATGTTAGGGAAACGCATGCTCAGACTTTCAGGAGCTCTGCTAAGAGTCCATGTACTGGTGAGGATCTCAAGTAAATTAATCCAAATTAATTTTAAACTGGGTTAGTTAAACCATATTAACATCCCAAGTAGATGTTCTTAGCTGGAATGAAAGTGGCCTTCATTTGGTATTTGTTTTGTTTTGGGTTTTTTTAAATTCATTTTGGAGTGGAATTAAGCTAATTGGAATTAGGGCTATCAGCACAGGAGTTCAGCACCGGTTTAACAAGGCTGCTTTAATTCACCCCTTGAGATGTGGCTGGGGTTTCCTGGTTGTCCCCTGCGCACTTGGACTGTCCTGCCCCAAATCACAGGAAGAGAGAGGACGGGCGATTCCCGTGTGAGGCTGGTACACTAATGCTTGAGGAAAGTAAAATTCTCTCAGAGTCCAAATGGTTGGAGGGCTGGGTGCTGCAGCATGCCTGGGAGGTGATACCCAGACCCCCAGCCAGCATTGTTTGCAAGGCTGGAGGGATTAAAAAGTCATTAAGTGAGGAATTAGATCAAGTCGAGATGAGTATGGGCAATGCACAGTGCTTGCCCTGCCCAGGGACATGAAGTTAGGGAGAGCACTGACATGCCATGGCATTGCATCCTTAAGGAGAGATGAACATGTGGTAAGAGACAGGGAGTAGCATGGCATCACCTCTGCAGCCATTTGTAGAGCAGAGGAGGATGTGGTCAGGAAAGCTGGTCAGCAAGCTTGTACCTTCTTCATTTAAAGGCTCCCAAATTGAATTGCTATTGTATTTCTATCCTTCTCTGGCCCCAAACTCCATTTCCAAGGATGTTATGTTCATTAATCTTCTCTTAAGTAGGATAAACCTCCTTTCAAATTTGTCATAAGCAAAGGACACCTTCAAAGAACATCTCTTGCAGGATGAAACACGCAGCCAGATTCTCTGTGGGATGAAATCCAGTAGAGAAATCCAGAAACCCAGCCAAATCCAAAGAAGAAATTGTGCCAGGATGAAGAGAAGCAGGTAGCCCACCCAAGGGGGTCTAGATGGGAGACCAAAGGAAGGGCAAATATCTGAGTACTGCCAGCAGCTGCTGAGGAAGATGGGGTTTAGGTCGCAGCAATGGTGAGAGTCTGAGAGAGGCAGTTGGAGAAAGAGGGCTTTGGGCACTGGGGTTTTCTCCAGGTGCCACAATGCCAGGTCAGAGCTGTGTTTGCAGCAAGAATCAGGGATTCTGACCAGCCAGGTGGGCTTAAACTGAGCTAGGATGGGACTTCATTACCCTCAGTCCCAAAGCTGGATAAGGATGGCAGCTCCAAAATGCCCAAGTCCTCCCTTGTTCTTGTGTGATGCTGCTTTTTGGACCTTGTAGGACCTCCATTATCCAGTGGCTTAGCACGTTCCTTGGCAGTGCAGATGGTGGGACACAGTCCTCCAGTGGACCTGACCTCCAGCAGTGGCCTCTCACTTACTTAGGGTCACCTGAGGACAGAGAAGAGAGGGCCAAGACATGGTACAGAGACGTTCCTCAAAAAAGGAGAGAGATGTGGCTTTGGTCCATTTGGCCATGTCTTGCATTTTTTGCCCTAACAATCCCTCTTCTCTCCTCCAGCCAACAAAGGGAAGCAAAGTGAACAGCCAAGACTGCTGGAAATCAGAAATTATATTTAGCGTCATGGGCCATGAAACAAAATCCCCAGTTACAAATAATACCACTCTTCTATGAAAGGAAAGAAAACATTCGTGGCAGGGCTTGGTTCACACAAACTTGGGCTGTCCCCTCTCTGCAACACCTTGTACTTGCCCGGCACCACAACACACTCAAATAACCCTCGTCATGGTTCATGCAGTTATGAGAATGAATGAGCTATGGGATGGGGCCATCCCAAATCACAAGTCCTAATTTGCCAAGAACTCATTTTAGTTACGCTAACAAAAAAAACAATAATGCCAGCAAGTTGCCAAGCACAATGACAGAGGTTAGGACTCTGCCAGTTGCTATAGATAATAAAGTCCACCTGTCACTTAGATAACCCCAAGGCTGGCAAGCAATGTCCTGTGGCTCTTTATGAGGGGAAAACAGCGCAGTGAAGACCACAAGAACCTTCTCCACACAGCAAGAATTTTTCAGGCTGCCCTGAATAAAGCTGCTAAGATGGCGCTTGCTGGGGTTGCTCTGAATGATGACAGCACCTGAGGACAAAATTTATCCCTCTAAGACCTTAATTATAGTTTCCTGATGCTAGATTTAACTTGTAACCCAAGTTGTGTGATCTAAAGGTGAAATGTCTTGTCTAAGCCAAGCATCCAGCCTCAATTTATAGTCAGCAAGAGAGACGGTGACTTCTGTGTGAGGACCACACTAGAGATGGCTCTTGCCAAGCTTACGCTTTCCCCATTTCACCCCAGTCCTCACCTTCTTCATGTCCATAGTGCTCCTCAGCTGAGGTTACCAAAGCACCTTGTGTGTATGAGGGAGGTTGGTGACAGCAGACTTACAGCAACCTTACAGGGGCAGAAGGCCATGGGAATGGGGAGAAGAATCATAGAATCATAGAATCATTAAGGCTGGAAAAGACCTCTGAGATCATCGAGTCCAACCGTCAACCCAACACCACCGTGCCTACTAAACCATGGCCCCAAGTGTCACATCTACACGTTTTTTTGAGCACCTCCAGGGATGGGGACTCCACCACCTCCCTGGGCAGCCTATTCCAGTGCCTCACCACTCTGTCAGTAAAGATTTTTTTCCTAATATCCAATCTAAAGAAAGAAGCAGTGAGGATGTGCATTTTCTTGGCCATGTGATGGAGAAATTTGCTTTTCCCGTAACGCTCGGTGTATCCTTCATAATAAAGATGCCGTGCTGATAAATGATGAGGAAGGGACTGCGTGAACAGAGATAAGGGCTTGGGCAGAGACCTGGCAGCAGCAGACAGATTATTGACTGCTTTTTGAACACAGCATAGGTACAGCAGTCCACGGTATCCAAAATCTCTCTGGAGGCAACATCAATCCACCGCAGGCATCACTGGATATCTGTTCAAATGTAGGCTGCCCCAAACAGATTCATTTTGTACCTGTTAGTATATTTTCTGCAGTTTTAAGACCCAGCTGAGCTCAGCCGTGTATTGCAGGCCTATCATGTGGGCGTATAAAAAAGAAAGTCTAGAACAGGGTTAAAATACAGGGGGATGAAGAAGAAATTGCTTTCCTGGGCAATGCACTGGACCCCCCCCCTCCTTGGATTCTCAATATTTTTTTCTCATCCCCCTTTCAAAGTCACCCAAACCTATTCAGGTCCTGCCTGACCCTATAGCAAGCCCCTAACTAAAATACAGTGAGCTCCAAGGGGAATAAACTGAGCAGCGAAGCGGTAGGTGTGCAAGGGTGGTATCGGCAGAGGGTGCTCCTTGCATGCATTCCAGAGGCATGTCTCTGAGCCTGCGTGCTTCCACTTGCCAGCCGCTCGCTACAGCAAAGTGCAAATTCACACTGCCCAGATCTCCAGAAAACAGATGCTTATCTCAGCCCCTCTTTGCTTCCTCGGCTGCAAACATGCCCAGGTATCGCTTAAAAGCAGCATTTAAAGCCACTCCCTAAAATAAAATATCAGGCAGCTCTTCTTCCGTTCAGACACTGATGCTTGGCCGTGCTAAGTTTGCTGCCGGGATCTGGGAGGATTAGGAGCCACATTTAATCTTCCCAGAATGACTAATCCTCCCGGGTTGAACGAACTCAATCTACACACAAATACAGCCTGCGGTGCTGGGTGTCCACCCATCCATCTCCCCAGATCCCACTCCCCTTGTGCCCCAGCTCTGCCTGGGGCTTTGGGCAAGTGAGAGGCCCATGGGAGCACCCAGCTGCCTGTGCCCAGACCAAAAGCTCAGCTCAGCTCCTCGGGAGAGCAGCATACAGGATGGAAAAAGCAAAATTTAAGATACTTAACATCTACACTGCTAGGAACAAATCAGCCCGTGCTCGGAGGTATGAAATGAAACACCTTTGGGGTTTTTAGGTGGGAAAAATCTGGCACGTGGGGGATATAACAGGGTACAAAACCAGGAGTGACATGAGTAGATGGGACAAGATTTGTTTGGGCTAACCAGGGAGTTTCCAGCCAAACAAGCAGGGAAGTCTTCACACTGTGTGGTTCACCTGGGGAGCTCCTTGCTGCGGGATGTCGGGGATGCCAAGTGTTTTTCCGTGCTCTTGTAGATGCATTCAGCAAGGGCTGTTAAATCCTATATTCTGGCTTAGAAAGTCCTTGAGCAAGCAAAGTGTGGAAGACAGTGAAAAATGTTTTAAGGAAATAATATTATGTGATTGCTTGGTTATAATACCCTTTTTATTATATTTTTGTTTTCTTCTGTCCTTTTGCAGACCCCCTCTCTGACTTCTCCCAGACCAGTGGGGAGAAAGGCTCCACCAAACCCTCCCTGCCTTCACCCAGTGAGCTGCAGCCAAATCCAGTAGCCATGCTCCCTCTACTGGTCTTACTGGTCCTCCTGCCAGGTCGTCCTTGCCTGGCAGTGGCACCCAGGGAGGGAAGGACAGACGGACAATGCAGTGTGGTGTTCAGGAGGGGGTTTGCATGGCCATACAAAGGGAGAGGAGAAAAGGTGTCTCTGGGCTGAGTTGGCAGCTAAGTTTTAGCAGACAGGTTGGTACAACACTTTTGAAGCGGCCGCTCATGGCCATAATAATTTACAGAATATATATTGCATATAATCATTACAGACACATAAAGAGCTCATGGCATTTCTGGCATCTTCTAAGGCAACCCTGAGAACAATTTATGGGGAACCCTTTTAGTGTTTCTTACTATAACGTCATAAAACATTACCTGTCCTTTACCCCACGAGCTTCTCTGGAATGTGTTCCCATTCCTCCCCAGAAGACTATGATACACCTGCTTGGAGCTTTGGCTGTTCAGTCTGGAGAAGAGGAGGCTGAGGGGAGACCTGATCGCTCTCTGCAACCCCCTGACAGGAGGGTGCAGTGAGGGGGTGTTGGTCTCTTCTCCCAAGGAAACAGCAATAGGACGAGAGGATATGGCCTCAAGTTGCATCAGGGGAGGTTTAGATTGGATATTAGGAAAAAATTTCTTCCACTGAAAGAGTGGTGAGGCATTGGAAGAGGCTGCCCAGGGAAGTGATAGAGTCCCCATCCCTGGAGGGGTTCAAAAAACGTGTGGATGTGGCACTTGGGGCCATGGTTTAGTAGGCACGGTGGTGTTGGGTTGACAGTTGGACTGGATGATCTTAGAGGTCTTTTCCAACCTTTATAATTCTATGATTCTATGATCTTTGCCGTTGCTTTGAAGCTCATCCAGAAGCCCTTAAATCACAAGTTAAGCTCTGACCTTAGCCATAAAATAACTCACTGAAGGTCCTCAGCATCACTTTCTGCCACGTCTTTGAGCAAAGAAACTCAATGGTTGTAGGACGCAGGTGAGGTAGACTTACTCTCATAGATGGTCCTGCAGAGGCTAAGGGAGATGCAGTTCACCCAACTGAGACATGGGAAGTTAGACTGGCATATGCCAGCTTCCAGCACAAAATTAAGTGGTTTTACTTGAATTGTCCACAGCAGTGGAAAGGCAGGGTGATGGTGTGGTTCAGCCCAGCACACCTATCTCTGCCAGTTGCACCCAGGTCCGGTGAGAGGCAATCCCAGCTTGCACAGTGCTGTACGCCACTAACATGGCATACATGTTATGTATGTCACGGACAACATTGCCCATTGCTCCTTCACCTTCACTGACCAAGGAGGCATACTAGGATGAGATGAAAATTGAAATGAGGGGAGGAGAAATCAGGGGAAGTGAAAAAGCTCTGATTTTCCTCGTGCCACGTTGGCTTTTGCAAAATCCTGGAGGTGGTGCCTTTACAGGCAGATCTAAGTATATCCATGGTGTTGTAGCCAAGGCAATTTGCCTTGATATCAAGTGATGTTTCCACTCTGATGAAAAGGAGCAACTTTTGCTGGGACACACTGTCTGTAACCAGGCTGTGGCTTGGCAAAGCCCCCATTTTATCTGCAGCACTAGGGTCAATATCATACTAAGTTGTGGCCTGCAAAAGGGGATGATGTGACATCAGAAGATACCTTTTAGGCACCATTGTTTTAGGGGTAGATGTGCCCATCTGAGTTGTTATAACACAAGTATGCATAAGATCCACTCTAGAAATGGTAGGAGAGATCCAAACAGACCTCATCTTCTCATTTTTGCCCAGCCCTGACTTCTGCCCTAAATAAATCTTCTTCTGCCCCACTCCTGTAGTTTGCACTCCAGGACCTTGAAAATTTGGGGTGTGTTTTACTGGGGATGTGTGTTTTTTTCTCCCTGACAAACTGAAGAGAGAAACCTCATGTTTTACTGTTGAAGTGCAGGGCTGGCATTTGATAGAGCCGGCTCTTATTTCTGGTTAAGCAGCAAACCTGATGGGTGACCTTGGGCACGTCATCTCTGGACCTCTTTTTGCTCCAGCTCCCCCTAATCCTTATCCCAGGCCCTACTCTATGCAGGATGGACTCTCAACCTGGGCTCTTGTTTTTCCTTTGGGCTAATGAGTCCTTCGGCTGTTTGGGCTCCCCACATAGAATCATAGAATCGTTAAGGTTGGAAAAGACCTCTGAGATCATCGAGTCCAACCGTCAACCCAACACCACCATGACTACTAAACCATGACCCAACACCGCTTCCTTTTACCTGGACTGCAGCACTCAGCTCCTGACTTCAGGCTGTCTCTAACCATGAGACACAGCTGTCCGCATCCCATCTCAGTTCCCTCAACAGGCAATGTTTCATTAAAGACCTTATCTTACAAATTCCCAGAGCTTGGTCTACCCTAGAAACTCACTCTCTTGCACAGTCCATGATCTCTTCTGCTGCATTGCTCAGATTTGTACTGACTCATGACGGCTCTGAGGCAGGACTTTGTGCTGGTCCACACATTCATGCCATGCCAAGAGAATACCAGGTAAAGAGTAAGGGCAAAGGCCTACCACATGCATTAAAGTAAATCTGGAAGTGTCACAGAAGTCCTTCTCAGGGGAACAGCAACTCTGTGAGACTGCCCAGTGCACACCCAGCTTTACCCGTCCAGCCTCTTCCCCAACAGAAGGGGATGCTGACCTTGCAGGGCGCCAGGACCTCTTGGATTTTGGTCAACACGTGGCCCTGTGTCCACTGGGTAAATGCTGAGCAACATGAAGAGCAAGAGTGTCATAATATAGACAAGGAAAACAGGAAAGGGGAGATTTCCCTACCTGCTGGAATGCAGCGAGATTAAATGGGTGCGTAAAAGCCAGACAATTAAAGGATGTGGTTGTAAAAATGGTGGTCTACATTTTCCCTGGGTCTTGCAGTAATCTGGGACCTGGGAAGACAAGCCTTCAGCACTGACCTCCAAGCACCCCATGCCATGAGTGCTGGCCCCAGACCTGCCTCCAAACACCAAGGACAAAGGTGGTACCTGAATCTCCTAAGAGTTGATGGGATCGGTGACACTTACCGTGATGGGGAAATAGTCCCTCATGTACGTCCAGACGATGCTGTTCCGGATGGCATGGATCCGCCTCCCACCCTTGCTGGGTTTTTCCCTGTCTATGAACCACCATGCAGCGTAGAGGGCACTGACCAGCCAAAACCGTGTGAAGAAGAGGATGATGAAGGCAGCCGTGCAGCACTGTGCTGAGAGAAAAGCCAGGCAGTGAGTTGGCAATTGGGTTACGTGGGTGTTGGGAGACAAATAATTTACCTGAAAGGACTTGGTCTGTTTGGACCTGGGATGGAGCTCAAGCCTTCACTGGGCTTGCTGCTCAATTATTTTATCAGTGTGAAGTTTATTTGGTGCAAAGCAGTGGTTTCTTCCCGGTCTGCCCCAGAAACCCGGAGAGCAACCAAGCACCATCCTTGCAGCAACCACCTATTTCTCCAAAGGCCACCGTGTCCCCTTCTTCCCACAAGACTGATGGACCTCACTGCATTCAGAGGGTCCTCGTAGATCAGATCTCTATCCCTTTGCTATCTGGCTTTTCTCTGGAGTTAGTCTGACCTCTGCAACAATAATGCCCATGTTTTACCCCAAAACTCCTGTTCATACCCCCTGATGACACCTGGTATTTTGCAACAGCAGCAAAGCAGGGCACTATGCCCTGTCTGTACAGTCCCCAATAGCTTTGTCCTGAGCTATCGATTCCCAATTTTAACTGTGCCTTGGATTTTTAATCTTTTATCTTCCCATATATAAGATTTTACTCTTTATTGAGTTTTCTCTTGGACTTTTGCCTCCACTACTTGGGTTCACTCTCAACTCTAATCCTGGCCTCTAGAGGATTTTTCAGTCCTTTCAACTTGGTGTCATCACAGATTTTACAAGAATGCTCTATTTCATTCCCTAAGACATTAATGACTTGGGACTTTCCCAAGTCATTAAAGACTTTTCTGAGCTGCTTCCAGTCAGTGCTCAGCTTTGCCCTCTACCTCCCACCTCCCTCATGCCCTGTGCTTTGGCTCGGGAACAAGAGAAGAAAAGTCTGTGTGCAAACTAGCATCACTTGGTACATCAAATCCCACCCAAGCCCAACACTGTCTCTCTGCAGAGACTGGGAGGTGCTGATGGCCACTAAGCTGCCACCTGGTAAAGCAGATGCCCTGAAAAGTGCCTGGGAAGAGCTGTGTCCTCTCCATCTGTCCCTCTGGAAGCCTTGATGGTGTCTGGAAAGGAGGAGACTGAGCTAAAAAAACCCACTTTCATCCAAGCCCTTTGTCTTCCCCAGCTCATGGGTTACGTCACGCGTGGTGGGTTATATATATTGTTCTTCTCTGGGTCTTCATCACAGATCCGGCACCCAGGGCTGAAAGACGTGAGGATGGAGATGCCCTGATCAGCTTCAGCTGTGAGATAGATGAATCCATGCCTTTATCCTCTGAGACCTGGTTTTCATCTTTGGGAGACACTGGCACCTGCCCTCTCCAGCTCATCTCAGCTAAGGCCTATCAGAGAAGAGGCATACGATGCTCTCATTTAAGACCTCCTTGTACCTCCTGTTTGTTTTACTTAAGGATAAATAAGTAGGTCTGGTTTGTAGTCCTTTTTCTTTCTTTTTTTTTT